>JARFJB010002026.1:420000-590000 GCA_036346205.1 Vesta saturnalis | reverse complement strand
GTCCATGTATGTATCTGTGTGTGTGTCTGGATGTATGGATGTATGCTAGTATCCACGATAACTCCCGAACGAAAATGCTGTGTTGATTAGTATTTTTCCTTTTTACTCCACCAACAAAAACCATAATTAAGTCCGTAAATTAATTAAGTACTCACCGTTGAATACGCATAAGGGTAAAATTAAGTAATTTATTGACTCGTAAGAAAGGTCAAACAATTATAGTGAATAAGTGAGTTATTCATAATAAGTTCAATTATGTTGAGCAGAAATTAAAAGACCTAAGAGGTTGCCGTTAATTGTAAATAGAGATTTTTCTTTATTTCAAACCTAAACCTTATCAAGTACTATAAATAACCGTTAATATAAATAAAAGTTTCCTTTTGTTATTCCAAAAGTAAACGTGAGAAGTAATAATATAGTTTGCATTAAAAATGTATCTTGTAAATGGAAAAGTACGTATAGTAATATCAAGTAGAGATAAGCAAACCAAGGCATTCAAATGGAATTTAAAATCCAATCGATATAATTAAGAGATTAAATTAATAAAATAAGTAATAGTTGACACCCTCTTTTTAATGTTGATTAGTTCACTTCGTAGAAAATTGCATTGTTAAATCACATTTTCTATATAAATAATTAAACTTAAACTTGAAATACTTTCTATGAATTCCAACTACAATTAAAATAATGCAATTTCTTCACTATTGTATGAAATTTTGTATATTTAAATAACGCGAGCACCGACAGATGTGTCAAACAGTAACCAGCTTCTGGAATTGCGTGATTTTGAGTTGGTATAAGTGTTACTAATTACTAATTAAACCGTTAGATGGACTAAGTACTTTTGTTAATGGAAACTGGCCGAATTTTATATCAATCGTTCTATTATTTCACAAATAATACTTTTAGCACTGTGAAAGAACAAATCGTTACGCTATCGCCTCATCGTTAAAGTTATGGAATCCCCAGCCGTTCCCCATATATATATATATATATATATATATATATATATATATATATATATATATATATATATATATATATATATATATATATATATATATATATATATATATATATATATATATATATATATATATATATATATATATATATATATATATATATATATATAAGTGCTTTTACCAAAAGGATTATCTAACTGTTACAGTATCTAAACGAAAATTTCAATTGTGAATTAGTATGAGGTAGTAAGAGTAGTTAGTAAAAATCAATTAATATAATTCAACTTAGTAAATACTTGCTATGTAAACGAGTGTAAAGGTTTAGTTGAATTTATTTTGACAAGTAGTAAAAAGTTGCTTTGCTACCGAGCACCGTTTTGATTAAACGATAATCAGTGAAATTGAAATAAATCCAGAGTTCTTGTTTACTAAGAATCATTCTCTTTCATCCATTATTGGAGAAGGAATTTTGTTTGTCAAGGAGACCTGTAACCTTTGTCTACCGTATCTGTCGTCCGCTCGATATAATTGAGAGCTACCATAAGGTTTCAACCCTGAATTTTATTCTCCACTGAGAAACCCGACGCAGCCTGTATGGAAAACCGTATACGTTTAGGAGTGGACCCAAAGCCTGAACAATAGTTTATCTTTGGATGACGGCCGAATCCGATTTTCAACCTCCTGGAAAGACAACCGACATTCGCAGCCCATCCAGGAGTGGTCATAAATATTCATAATTACCGTAACTTATAATTTTCCTTAAATAAAGTATTTCCAAGCAAGGTTTCATTTTGTGTTGGACTTCGATGAGGGCAAGTTTCACTTGCCACCGCCGGAACCCATAATATGCACGCACGTAAGGTCTATATCTGGACATTTTCATATCTTTGAATTGTGCGGCTGTTTTAGGAATATTTGATAAAAACCAAAAACTGCCCCTGATAAACCCCCCTTCTCCGCCGCTGGATTTTTCCCAAAATCTAATCAGCTCTAATCCAAATGATAAAAAGCCTGATGTAAAGTGCGTAAATGTTTTCTTTCTGGAGTTATCGTGGATACTAACATACATCCACACAGACACACATCCATACATCATGGTGGATCTTGGTGAAACTTGGATAAATGTTGTAAAATGTGGATTTTGCGATACTGAAATAATGGCCGATTGCATAAAGTTCTATACCTACATGCGCATATGTAGGCTGGTAGGTAAAAATGCAAATGGTAGTTCGCTTCTCGAGCTAAAAGGATTTTTACTGGCAGACAGAAGGATATGAATTGCCAGTTACCTTCTGGATCCATACTTTGCGCGTATCTTTAATTTTTTATTTGTTTCTCAGTTGTTACTATTGTGAACTAATAAAAATTCTAAGAATTCCGATATTTGAAAAGAAATCTTATGAACTTTTTTATGCGGATTGCTTTAGAAACGCACCTTACTTGCTTATGAACACACAAGTGTAAGGTTTTAATGACCCGTCAGTCAAATTTTTACAGGATAGTCCATTAGCAGACATTTTCAAGGTGCATACAGTGACATAAATCAGGAAATAATAATAGTTATTTAAGTGTATTAATAAGGGCGATTAATAATCGTGATAATTTAACGCGCTCTCTCCGCTCGCGCGTTAATGTTCGAGCATTGATTGTTATTAATCAATGGTTCGAGGTTGTTAATCGCCATTTTAATTCACCAGTTCGTTACAAAATTTTTTCGTTGAACGTACTTTTCAAAAATAAAGATATCTTACTTTCAATTTTTATTTTTTTAACGATGAACAACAATCACTATTTCCTATTTATATTAACTCTGTTCAGACTTTAACATTCCTTGGTGGTAGTTTTATTATTGTAAATATTAATGTTCGAAATTTTATAATTACTGAAATTAAAGGAAGGAACTGATAAATGATTATCTGCTCTATAGCATCTTGACAAATTTATATTTGTTTTCTTGGTGGAAGAAAAAGCGGTGGTGCTGAAGGAAGTACTTTGACAAGTTTTAGTGGTATTTTCCCCAAGAATTTTTCAGCCGTCTCAAGTTTATTCTGCAGAGAATTATCTATATAAGTTTCTGCGACAGCAGTAGATTTCCAACCACCAAGTCCTTTAATAGCTGAAAAGTCTGCATCACTGTCACACAGTATCGAGGCAGAAGAACGTCTAAAACAATAACCAGTGTAGAGATGCGGGTGCTCTAATTTCACGAATTTTACAATCACGAACGGTAATCTAGAAAAGGTGTTTATGCCAACTGGCTGTGTGGAACATTTATTATTTTTGTAAAAAACGAAAAATTGTTTATGTGGAGTGTGTGCCGGTCTTAAAGAAATATAGTATTCGATCGCAATGAGAACGGTATTTGCTTCGTTATTTACTACGGTATACAGGGTGTGGCGCGAAGAGTTTTGATTAAAAGTAATGGCGGATATAGTTATGTTAAAAATCTGAAATTCCGAAGCTGTAGGTTTTGGATGACGCTGAGCTCAAATATATTATCGTCCTGAATGGACTTCGGTTATACGAAGTAGACGTCAACTTTGTTATTTTAATGGAACCTAATATTTTTATTTTCGAATTTACATGAAATCCTAGATAAAATTTGTGCGCAATGTCCTATACCAAAAATGAAGTATTTTCGAGATATTTCGTTTTCTTTAAAAATTTTGAAAAAATCTTAGTCCACATTGAATAACGATATCTCCATTAATAACGAAGCTAGTGACGTGAAATTGTAACCAATCTCGAAAATACTTCATTTTTGGTATAGGACATTGCGCACAAATTTTATCTAGAATTTCATGTAGAATTCGAAAATAAAATAGAAAATATTAGGTTCCATTTAAAATAACAAAGTTAACGTCTACTTCCGGTATAACCGGAATTGCCACATTCAGGACAATATTGTAAAGGGACGCCGTCAGATATCCCAAATTTTTATTATTTTTAATTAGTTCCTAAAGTTTATTAGCAACACGCCGTCCTTTATTCAAAATTTTCCTGTCATGATTAATTATTTGATAAGTAAAATACCAGTACTGATACTATTCACGGAATTTATTAAGATAAGGTGACTCGCTAAATGTACAGGTGCAAGCAATTATAAAAATTCGTAGAAGTTCTAGTAAAAGTTAAACATATTTCATAACATTGCATAAAATTGCACAATAATTGATCATGCATCCTCCCTCCAGACGTAAATCCCAAAAACGTTTAAAAGTTTGTATACGTCAGAGCATCTACCACCAATACGGGTTTACGGAATCTCACCACCAGAGTTTCGTAACCACCCTCGCGAATTCTTTATAAAAACGCGGCACGCGCTATTGAAAAGAATTAATTAAGATTGTTTTAATATCGTTGAATATAGTTTAATATCAATTAAGATCCATTAATATCGTCGCGTTCGCGCCGACTGCTACCTGTTGTAAACCGTCCGCCTGTAACCGCCGTCCGAGTAAAATCGCGACTCCGCGACTTAATAGCATCACCGAAGTCAAAAGGTTAGAGTTGCAGAGATCTAACGTTGAAAGTACGTAAGTTGAGATTCCTGGTGATAGGGATACGCAGGGTTGTAAGCCCGACATACTCTTTTATTACTAGACACAAACCTACACTGTGGAGTTTGAAGGGTAGTTTCCCGACATTCCATTGACAGAAGGAGATCCTTTTACGTAGTTTAACGGGTGGTTGCCCAGATTACTAACAAAGGAGACCCACCTATACAAATTTACACGAACACTACAACACAAAAACCACACCTCGACAAACCTTACCAGCAACCGCAAAATACCTGTAATTAAAACCTCCTCGGAAGAGTAAGCCGAACACCTAGTAAACACCGCTAATTCCAGAAATATAGAAAACATAACCGTAAAAACTAGACGTGTCCGTCAGTATTAAATTATCGCCTGCAAAATAAAAGAAACCACCACCACCACCAAGAAAAAAAACGTAAGTTGCACCGTTGGCAAGTAATAAGATTGTTACCTGTAAGCCAGAAACTATCAGATAATATCTCGTGTTAAATAATTCAAATCATTATTGTTAGACGCGAAAAATTCACTTTAAAATAGAAAACGAAGGTTTTATATTTTAAAATCGGCCAACATAACAAAAAGCTTTTATTTTATTTATATAAAAACCGGTACACTAAAATAATTAATATCGTAAAAGGAAACAAATAATACGCCGCTACCGTACACCAGCTACCTAAATAAACGAAAAGCTTTCATTTATTTAAAAAGGGCAAAAATTGAATGTAAACGTGAAGGAGTTTATTTTCATAAGAAAAGCAGGTATAAAATTGGATTACTTTTATATACTTATAACCAACCGCTTTAAAATATCGATTATTCCTTTAAAGGCAGAGTATTGAACTCAGTGTCTTATCGCGCACGTGTTTATACAGCGTTATCTTGCTACCGGCTTCTGTATTTTATACAGGGAAGCATTCAGGTAAAATTATTTATTTATTTCGGCAATTAACCAGTATAAATTGAAACAGTCAAAGGACGTAAACTAAAAGTCAAAACCCCAACCCTTCTATTAATGTTACATTACAGAAACTCCAGAGGACCACCTAACCATTAGTTCGGGGACCCACCAGGACGGAGGATGTCTACCTAACGATCTTGCAGGGAGAAAACCAGTTCCGTACATTTACATGTATCTATATCTTAGATAAATAATTTAAATAACATATTTTAGACGTGTAATATAAATAGGAAATACAGATATATATATATATATATATATATATATATATATATATATATATATATATATATATATATGAACCTTTGTAATCTATTTGTTCAACGGGTTGAGAGCCTGAATAACGAACCCCGATCCTTATATTGCAAGTACAAAATTCCGACTGAACTAAAAGGGCAAAGTGAGAATTATTCATTAATAGTAAACACCACGCAGTTCCGTACATTTAGTAAACGAGGGACACGCAGGTCCGTACAATATTATGTTTGAACTCAGCGTCATCCAAAACCTACAACTTCGTAATTTCAGATTTTTAACATAACTGTATCCGCCATTACTTTTAATCAAAGCTCTTCGCGCCACACCCTGTATACTCTATTTGTGCGTGTTTTTGGTGGTTTTACTGTGACAAGAAACTTTGATCCCAAGTATTGAACGTTATCTGTTCCTAATTTCAATAGTTCATCCTTTCATGATGTTTGTGATGCTTGTACTGTTCTTTGCACGATTGTATTAAATTTACCACAATTGAAATTATTTAATTTCCACTAAATAAACGAAAAGTCAAAAGTGACGTTTTAAACAGAAATGTCCAAATTTTTTGTTGTTATTGTTGTGAAATATAGGTAGTCTATATAATTTTACGTTGGTAAGTAAAAGACGTCGGTAAGTAAAAGACCGATGAGGTGGGCCTCGCAACCAGTAAGCATATCCTGTTGTCTTGGAAACATATGGTAAATAAACGAAAAAGCTCAATCGTGCAAAAACTTAATTTACTTATTGGTTTACCTTTGTCATTAGAAACAAATCGTTAAGAGCATCAGAGATGAATTTCTGTACTTGTTCTTTTTTAAGTACTTTTGATTTCTTTGGCACATAACGTGTTTTTTTTTTTGTTAATGAACACAATTAACTTATTATATTTAGGTATACCAATGTTTGACTTTAGACTTAAGGTTGATTTTAGCATTGAATATTTGGGCCATAAACTTGCTATTAGTCCTTTTTCGGCAATATTTGAAAAATATGCCAACAGCACAGATTCTAAATATCGCATTATTTCTCTTTTGTCACACTATGCAATAAATTCGACGTATGTTTTGTCGTACAACAGTCTGATTTTTTCAGGCGGTAAACTTAACGATATTACATTTGCAGTTTCTGCCACTTCTGGTGGAGTTAAATTAAACTCTACGTCAATATCCAAAATAATAAAAAAAAAAATAAATTATACATAGAATTTAAGAAATTATGGCAATAAAATAAATAATGGCATACAATGACAGACAGTAGTACTAACACAGCTTGGTTTCGACTGCTTTGGTGGGTAAGTATATGTTCGTTTGGTGGCCTACACCACAGGTCAGTGCCGAACTGCCAATATAAATGTATAATGGCAATGTACTTTGGGTTGCATATAATAAAATAGTTGATTAATAAAAAATCATTGATTAATAGGTATCATTAATCAACGATTTTGAGTGCGTTAAAGTACATTATAAATGGACGGTCGACGGAAAAAAATATTTAAGCATTTGTTGCAATCTAATATAAAATAATTAAAAATTAAGCATATTTTAAGGGCCCTTCTTGCTACAGTAGGTGGTTTGGTAGTGAACACAAGTATTTATTCGAAATTTCTACATGATTAAAAGTACATTTGGACACAGCGGTGAAACGTCTTGATTTATATTTCTTCGGCTGATTCAAAACTTCTTCCTTACCTTTATCACTTATTGAGCATTTATTAGCAAATACTGCTCCTTGTTTAATTCAGTCAAATTCTCTTCAATCAGATACTTTTTTTTCACTCTTTTTACTACTGATCTATCTTTTAATAAAAGAAACTACTTTTGGTATGATCTTATGTCAATATTGTCCTTGTTACTAGCCGTATTCCGCAGCATCAAATATTACGTCCATAACGATCAAGGGCTATATTTCAGAAGTTGCATTAAAAAAACTAATACACAACAAAACTAACACCAAGAAAACCAGTTCATTAAAATATTCCAACACAACGTTTTTATTTTATCGTCGTAACTTTACTTAAAATTTGCCATTATTTGGGTGATTCGTAATAATAACCAATGGCGCACAGTTTTTAGGGTGCAAAGTTGTGCGTTTTTTAATTTATCAACCGATTTTTTTGAAAGTCGAATATTGGGGTTTTAAGATCGTTAAGTATAAATCATTTGCAAAATAAAAAATTCAAAATGGAGGATCAAAAATGGAGAATTATCGTGATTAAAAACCGATATGACTCAAATTCAGGTATTGTGAATTTTGTACTTATTTATTTACATATATGAGAAAGCATTGTGTGGATTTGGCAGCGGTTTTATATTATATTATTTTTTACCCAATTACCTTAATTTTGTTATGAAATTCGTGGATTCATACACTCAACATAAAGAGAACATTATCATATCATATCATAGCATAATATACTCCCTGGCCAATAGAGGCTATCCGGAGGTACCCCGGGGTGTACCTATATGCGTACATACTTACATAGATACATACGTTTTTATACATTTTTTGGGAATTTAGGGTGCTACTGCTACTGCTAGTACTGCTCCGAATGAACATAACAGTCAAAACACCAACACTGCCTCGATGGTACTGACTGATTTTTAGCCAAATCAAGAACCAGTTGAAGTCCCAAAAGATGAATTAATGTTATCACTTGAGCTTGATCCCGCTGCTTTTCCTTTTCCTGTAATAAAAAATTGTACTTGAACAAATTAAAACAAATAGTTACCTACCTAACACAAATTATGTCTAACTGCAAGGTATATTTTCCGGCGGCTGTGACGTGAACCCAGAAGAGCCAACCGTCTCTCAATCGTTTGCTGTAATACATAATAAGTATGATATTTCTTTATTTGTAAACGAAACCATCGATGCAATTAATGAATCCCCCCTAATGGCTACAAAATCCCTAGGTCTGAACCAAGAAGTTTATCATTTCAAAGAGAATGGATGTCTGATTATAAATGATTGGCATACTCCGCAATAATGAAATAGGCAAACAGCTTTTGGAACAACTTGTAACAAAACCGTATAGAAATTGGAAAAAGGCTAAACAAAATTATTTCTACTATGGTTCGCTCGAATATCACAAGGTTTTCTATCTTAAAAGGAGAAATGAGGGCTAAAGTCGGTTGATTTACCAGTTTCGAAGCAGAGGGCACAATTAATAAATGAAAGCAAAAAATACTTGGGCCCAATAATTGAAACAATAATTCTGTGTGGTCGACAGGGATCAGCTCTTCGTAGTTCTAAGTACAATGGCATAATAGAAGTTGATAATTCGGACAGCCAAAATTTGATTAATGACTGCAATTTTCGAGCTCTTTTAAGGTTTCGAGCTAAAACTGACGAACAAGTTAATACCCATTTACAAAACTGTGCAAAGAATGCCATGTATACAATCAATAACATACAAAATGAACTTATTGTTATATGTCATAACTTAATTCGCATGCAAATTGTTGATCGTGTAAATAAGTCTCGAGCCTTTACTATTTTGGCAGATGAAACCGCTGATATCTCAGGAGTTGAACAGATGTCAATTTGTGTCCGGTACCTAGAAAAGGACGATCAAGATCATTTTTAAATTTTGCGAACATTTTTTGGCTTTCGTGCATGCAAGTGATTTGACAGGCCAAGGATTGTCGAAAACTATTTTGGATTTTTAAAATTTTGAGGGACTGATTTTACATTCGTTTTTGGTCAAGGTTGTGACGGTTCGAGCGCTGTGAGTGGCGAATTTCATGGTGCCCAGGCATACGTAGCAAAAACACACAATTTTGCGTTGTACTCACATTGTGTTTTTCACAGTTTTAATTTAGCTGTAACTGCAGCCTGCAATATTCAACAGATTAAGAATTGTCTTGGCACTATTGAGAGTGTGTACAATTTTTTAATACTCCAAAAACGCAGCTTGCACTTGAAGAAGCAATCAACGCCATTGAAACACGGAGACTCAATAAACACGGTAAGGAAGCCGAAATATCAAAAACAAACTAAAAGATACTCAAACACTTTTGCTACTAGATGGGTTTATGAGCATGAGGCCGTACAGACTTACATTCGTTATTGAGGCCCTCGATTCAATATCGACTTCTTGTAAAGATTCAAGTTCTTCAACTTCGGACTTTCAGTTGCTGGTAGCCATAAAAAACTGTTCATTTCCAATGTTCAGTTCGCGTTATGTACTCTGTACATTCATTAGCATTATCTTTTAGCCGATTTCTCCAATCGGAAAATTTAGTTCTTGCTGATCCAATTAAATTAGCAGAATATACTAAGACTGAGTTTGAAGCAGGGAGGGAAAATGCAGAAGAAAGCTTAAAAAAGATATTCAACTCAGTTGAAGATATATGCAATGAGTACGACATAGTCGTTAATAAACCTCGTGTTGCTTCTAGGCAAAAACACCGTTTCAATATAAACACGGAAAACATTCAAGATTAGTTTTTTGGATTGCTACATACACCCTATTTCTAGATGGGTGTATTACGCACCCTAATGATCGTTTTATTAAGCATCCTTTCACAGTTTTCTTGTTTATTCCTAAGTCAAGCCAAAAATGTGCATGAGTTTAGTGGCAAGGCGTTGTTCAAAAAATATTGGTCAGTTCTATATATAATTCAACTGAAGTATGGATGAGCGAGTTATTACTGTGGCGAAGAAAAATTGCAGGTCACCAGGTTAATAACTCGCTTGAGGCTCTACACATTTGTAACCGAAAAGTTTTTCGAAATGTTTATGTACTACTTAAAGTATTGACTGTTTTACCAGTCACAACAGCGATAAGTGAGCGTTCTTTTTCAACCTTGCGCCGATTGAAGACTTACCTGAGGTCCACAACTGGCGAGGATCGTTTAAATGGACTGGATTCGATGAATATCCATAGAGGAATACCACTAGAAGTTGAGGATTTTTTAAAAGAATTTTTATCTACTCCAAGAGGTGTAAATATGTTAACAGAATAATAAATTTGATTCTCATTTTTTAATTATATTCGTCAAATGAAATATAGTTATTAACGTACTTTATAAATACATAAAAATAGATAAATATTGAATACCTACCCAAGTTTCAACTTTTTAAAGAATATGTTAACCTAATTTTATTATTGGGAGTATCGCAACCTAATTTATGTTTTATGAATGTTTGAGGTCTTCCCTGTTCCTACGCCCACCCCACCCCCATGGACAAATGCTGCTGAAGGGCCTGTCAATGATGTGAGGCGAAACGCTCTCGTATGAATTCATTATGCAAAATTGCTATTTGATTAAGCAACGAAACGTATAGATGACACCGTAACGCATGCGAACGTGATAGACCCGGTTCTTTTGAAAGAAATTTTTGGATTTTAGTGAATTACATTTCTGAGTTTAATCGTCGGAAACCGACAAAATATTGAATTCATCGTGGATGTAAACAATATCATGTTTATCTAAGCTAATGATTAAGTAATAATTTATACACAACAACATTATTAGTAAAAAGTTTAGAAAAAATTACCAACATTAAATACAAAACAAACTATTGTGTGTATTTATTGAGCTTAAGTTTTCGCAAAGACCCTAAGTTTACATAAATAAACCTACCAACTTAATAATTCACGAATTCTGCAGAGCAATATGCAGTTTTGCACTAGTATTATGTATGAGCTGTGTAGGCACATCTGTGACTAGCTTCTTAAACATAAATACAAGCGTAAAGCATGTATCGACAATTTGGTAGACACCACCTGCGACAAAATCAGTTCAGTAATTGTGTAATTAATGAACAGTAATCCACAACTACTACGCGGTCGTACCGGCTGAGGCCACATTACGAAAGAAATCGAGTTATGTTATGAGAAATCATGAACAATAATAAGCTTACAATTTGATCGTAATTTGTATTAATATTGTCCCATGGATTCTATTTTATGATTATCATCAGGTGTCAATAATTCAATACGAGCCATTAGTCGTTAAGTACCAACATACCTACTTACACTATCACCAGCAGTAATATTAATAGCAAACAAATACACAAAATTTAGGAATAAATTTAGGCCTTCATTAAAGCAAAGCATAGATATAATAAAAAATCGGCTAATACACTGTTTACATTTGTAGATATATTGTTTATTAGGTACATTATCGTCTAACGTTTTCCTAACTCAGCACGATACAAAAGATATAACTATTTACATACCTACTACATTGTGTTTTATAAACAAGCTGATTAATTACTAAGTGGCGAATTTTTGGATTCAAAACGCTTAAAGATAAAACGGCAACTTAATCTGACTAGTACGCCTGTCTTAATAAAACTATATCTAATTGTAGACGCCATTGCAGCTTCACATAAAAGCTACTTTTAGACCATGTAGGGTTCTAATCCGACGATTGTTTTTTTTTAATTGTTTAATTGTGTAAAATCTACCAAAATGATATATCAAATTTATTAAACTAAAATACAATTATACTGAATTATTACTGATCTGCTCTTTTCTATAACTATAAAGTTGATTTGATCATAGAAAGATCAATAAGAATAAAAATAAAACTAAATGTCAATTTTTTTGATCTCAGCGTTTAGCGTAACGCCGCCAAATGGCAACCTAAGTGGAGTGATATCACAGAAAAGTAAATTTTTTCCTATTACCAAAAATATTAGCAATGTACCACTTTAATATGAAATTATAAGAGCAATTTAGCAAAATATATAAAATCTAATTGTAAACAAAATTTTATTTAACAAAAATGTACTTATTGCAGTTGCTCAGAGTGGTGACCGTTTGTTTGTTGACAAGGATACAATCTTTCTTCGAAGCTACGAATAGAATTGTTAATCACTTGTGGAGTAAATGCCTGGATTTCGTGACGAATACGATCCTTTAAATCATTTACGTTAGTTGGTTTGTTAACGTAAATCCATTCTTTCAGGTAGCCCCAGAGAAAAAAATCAAGTAGTATCAAGTTGTGTGATCTTTCCGGTCACTCCATTACATCTCTTCGACCAATCCTTCTCTGAGGGAAAGTTATATTTAAATATTGTCTAACGTATGTTTGATAGTGTAGAGGTGTGCTACCTTGTTGAAACTATGCGGTCATATTGGGAAACAGACGGCTTATTTCAGGTATAATTTCATTTTGGAGAACATCGAGATATTTAGCACCGGTAAGCATACCTTCAATAAAAAAAGGACCAATCAAATGACTTTTCGTTGATGGTGTGTGAAACTCTTCCATCCAGTGCGGACCGAGAATTATGTCTGTTAACAGAACCGTTTAAGCAAAATGTGACTTCATCACCGAATACAACTGAAATTGTTTAGGCTCCTAAATTTCTTTGTAACCGTTTCACAAAACTCTAATCGTCGAAAAATCTGGAACACTGGAACTGTGGCAGGATCTATAACATTTTATATATATACAGGGTGTGTCAAGTTCAACGGGACGGAATCTCCTGGGAAAACGATAAGAAATAATAAAAAGTCCTTTTACGGGCATATGTAGATTAGTAACGGCAACAATTTAAAATTAATCTCACATATACAGGGGTTTCTAATTCGAGTAACATATCAAAGTTATGTTTTTTGAAGTGGAACGCCCAGTATTTTATTCAATTTTTCAATTACGTTTTAAAAAATAATGTTGGTTTATTAAAGGTACCTTATAGCTAAGTTTCATAGTTTTCGATTTATTTGACATTTTGTGAAAGTACGGTCTTCTTGAAAATAATTAGTTGCAGCTTATCAAGTCAATTTCAAGCTGTAGTGTTTTAGCTTACTTATTCTACACTCTTCAAGTTTCCTATCGGTATAATTACGATAATAAATTGTTATACAGGGTGTTCTTGACAATTGGTTTAATTTTCATCATCTTTTTTGTGCAAATTATTTGTTATTTTAAATGGAACACCCTGTATTTTATTAGATTTTTGAATTTACCATACAAAAATACAGTTTATTTATTAAGAATTTCGTATGTCTATTTTTAATACTTTCCGAGTAATTTGCATTAGTTTACTAAAATTAGTGCATTTTATTATTTTAATATAAAATTTATAATAAATGTTCAATATGAGGTTCATTTTCACGAATACACATAAGTATCATTTTTTCAAATGATCTTCACACATTCCTTAGCATCTCGGGAGTTATCGTGGCGAATGCATTTTGAATATGTATTTTCATCTTTTCGATGGTTGTTAAGGGTTTCGTATGTCTATTTTTAATACGTTTCGAGTAATTTGTATTAGTTTACTAAAGATACATAAATCTGTATTTTATACACAACGGAGGCTGTGACTTTAACCCATTTCCTGCCAAATTTTATTTTTTGTTATTATTTGTTAAAATGTTAGTTTTATGGTTACAAAATTAGTATAGAGTGTAATATTATCAATTATTTTTGCTTGAAATATCCCCATTTGAGGCTCACGATGTATGTCATGTATGTGTTACAAAAATTAGCAAAAATTAAAATTATATTATTTTTCATGCCATTCCATTGAGCAATCAACATGGAGTCCAACATCGCATTTGACGCACTGTTTTCTAACATTTTTTTTACACAATGCACATTTTCTCTGCTTCCCTTCTAATGTTCGTTCTAAATAATGTCCAATAGAGTCCTTTCGTATGCCATCCGGAACACGTTTCTGTGCACTTACACTATATGATGGTCTACCAGATTTTTTGGGGTCAGAGAGCGAATGCAAATTTAGGTATGCTCTTGCAACCATTCGACGACAATTCAATAGAGGCATATTGACATTAGCCATACAGTAAAGATCATGAGCATTTACAAGAGTCATGTCGATAACATTTGTAAAAATAGGAAAGTACCACTTTTTGGTTCGTATTTTTATGCGATATTTTTGAATTAGCCAATCTAGTTTATCGGCACCCCCCATATGTTTATTATAATGGTGTACAGCATCTGGTTGGGGAATTGAAAGTTGCTTTTTCTCAGCTTTGGACCATCTAGATACTCGGCTCAATGGTACGACTTCTTGGTAATTTGATAATATTTTTACCGAATGTATCTTCCAGACCAGTCCAAAAACTTCATTTCTTTTATCAAAGCTATAATCAAATGCTCCACGGTCCTCTTTCTTCATATCATTATCATTTTTTATGGGACACTTATTCATTCTGTTCGACCTCACAGTTCCTGTTGCTCGTATGTTCATATCTTTCAATTTTTTGATCAAATCGAAACTGGTAAAGAAGTTTTCAAAATAGAAAGAATGTTGTTCTGGATGTTCTACAACTTCAATATTACTCAGTATCACCGACATTCCTAATCCATTGGTTTCACTTTCATTCTTTGACTTTCTTCCTTCATATATTTCTGCATTATAGCAATATTCACTCTCAGCGCAACACATAGCCCATTGTTTGAAGCCGAAGCGAATGGGGTTACCTCTAATGAATTGTTTGAGGTAATGGTGGCCATAATAACGTATCATTTGTTCATCGATACTGATATTTTCAGAGAAAATGCCGAACTGTCGAAAATTCTTATTCAGGATATTCAGTATTCGGCGAATCTTGAACAGTCTGTCTTTTTCTCCATCTATTGACGGTGTATTTGTGTTGTCAGCAAAATGAAGATTGCGTTTTATCTCTATGTAACGGTTTTTCGGCATACATTTCCGTATTATTTCAATATTTATGTCTTCATCTTCTGACCAGTACATTTGCTCTTGAGGTAGAGAATGATAGCCAGTCAAAAGTAATATCCCTAAAAAATTTTCAAACAATCAGCAGAAAATGTAAACGGGTGTCGATTATTTTGGACAGCGTAATTTACAGTTTGTCTTACGATCAGTTCAACTACATCATCAGAAAATAGCTCCTCAAATACTTGAACTGGTGTTTTACCCTTTAGATTGTTTATCATATTTTGCTTCCGCTGTGCACACTCATCTTTGCCATTAGGGAAAATCGTAAAAGAAGCCCTTTCCCTTTCCCACCTTGATATATATTTTTCCTTTTTCAATTTCTTCCGTGGATTGACTTCATCATTTGAAGTACTCGGTATGCCATGAACCTCTATCGCCCCTGGAACATCTTAGGGAACGTATCTTCCAGTACGTCTTCCTCTAACTCTTCTAAATCTTAAATAGCATCCACGGTTTCAGGTGGTAATTCCACAATGTCGATGGGACCATCTGCATATTCGTCATCAGAAGGGTCAAAATCATTTTCCCAATATTCTTCCAATTCCTTCATTGTTAGAAATTTTTTTCCTCTCATATTGACACTGGAAACAGAATTAGAAAATTTGTATCGATATTTTTTACCATAATTTTTTGAGTGAGGTAAAAAAAATAAAACTGGCAACGCGGATCGAAATGGCTTGTTCATACACCCTACAAAACAACGAGTTTCAATGGATACGTTAGGAACACAAACAATTAGAATTTTATTATTTACCATCACTGCATCTACCGTGATCCCCACTTGGGTACCACCGATCTTTTTACATTGTAGTCTTCTAAGTAATCCACAGAGGTTTTACTAATCAATATTACATTTAGAAGACACCAGTTAATAATATTTATATGGAAAGTACTTTGAATTTGATAGAATAGTACTAATTATTCGAGTTTATGTATGACACGAAAAAATAATGTTACTTACCACTAATAAATCACCTCAATAGCACAATATACCTTGTAAATTTACTTTTTTTCGAGAACTTTTCATAAACACGTGTTATAATAAAGTACTAAGGAGGCGTCTAACCTTAAAACAACTGCATACTGCTAAATGCCATGTTGCCAGGTTGAAAAATTTAGTTGATCCCCAATTGGGGATGACAGCAGGAAATGGGTTAATTTAGTATCTGTCAATGTGCATAATGTTAATAAAGCATGGCTAATTTCGTATATAGTTTTTTATCATCAATATGAAATACTTCTTCGTTAGAAGATCATATCAATATGATTTTAATTCTTAGGGAATGTTTGGAAAATTATTTACTGGCATAAAGATTTCCTTTAGAAAATCATGCTCGCAAGGAAGTGTTTGAAAGACTATAGGCAAGATTTCGTGAAACAGGTAGCGTGTCTTACAAAAAACAAGAATTGGAGAAACCTAAAACGGGAAACGAAAATACGGAATTATTGGTGTTGCCATCAGTAATCGAAAATTCTAACATTAGTAGAAGATTTGTATCTAAAGTGTTAAAAGAATTATTTAAAAATATCGTTATCATCCATATCACACTGAAATGCACCAAAATTTATACCAACACGATTCTGAAAACAGGCTTGAATTTTGTATACGATTTCTTGAAAAAGAAGGTAAAAAAGAACCGGCATAATTTTGACTATTACAGTACTGAAAATATCCACCAGTACAGAACAACAAATCATCAAAATCGATGGTCTCTGAAAGTTTATGGGGGGATATGGGAGACTACGTAAAAGGGCCACATTTTTTATATGGTTATTTAAACGGAAGAAACTTCATTACATTTTTAAGAAGTGATTTTTGGATTCTTTTACAAGACACCCCATTAAATGTCAGAAGAAAAACGTGGTTGCAACTAGAATGCGCTCCAACACGTTTTTCGCGTAATGTAAGACAATATTTAAATGAACATTTCCCAGGAAAATGGATCGTAGATGCGATCCTTATCATTGGCCCCCAAGATCGCCTGATCTAACAACAATGGATTTTTTTGTGGGGACACGTAAAAAATATCGTTTTTAATACCTCTCCTACAACCATCGAAGACATGAAAATACGTATTCAAAATGCATTCGCTACGGTAACTCCTGACATGCTAAGGAACGTGAGAAGATCATTTGAAGAAAGGATAATAATGTGCATTCATGAAAATGGACATCGATCATATTGAACATTTATTATAAATTTTGTATTAAAATAATAAAATGCACTAATTTTAGTAATCTAATACAAATTACTCGGAAAGTATTAAAAATAGGCAAACGAAACCCTTAACATATCAACTGTATCTTTGTATGGTAAATTCAAAAATGTAATAAAATACAGGATGTTCCATTTAAAATAACAAAGAAATTGCACAAAAAGGATGATGAAAATTAAACCAATTGTCAGGAAGGCCCTGTATAACAATTTATTATCGTAATTATACCGATAGAAAACCTGAAAAGTATAGAATAAATAAGTAAAAATATTACAGCTTGAAATTGACTTGATAAGCTGCAATTAATTATTTTCAAGAAGAGTGTATTTTCACAGAATGCCAAATAAATCGAGAACTATCAAATTTAGCTATAAGGTACCTTTAATAATCTAACATTATTTTTT
Organism: Vesta saturnalis; assembly: GCA_036346205.1. Lineage (NCBI taxonomy): Eukaryota > Metazoa > Arthropoda > Insecta > Coleoptera > Lampyridae > Vesta > Vesta saturnalis. The sequence continues at coordinate 571,994 of JARFJB010002026.1, read as the reverse complement.
AAAAATTAATTGAAAAATTTAATAAAATACTGAGCGTTCCATTTAAAAAACATAACTTTGTTATGTTACTAGAATTTGAAACACCCTGTATATGTGAGATTAATTTTAAATTGTAGCCGTTACTAATCTACATATGCCTGTAAAAGGACTTTTTATTATTTCTTACCGTTTGCCGAGGAGATCCCGTCCCGTTGAGCTTCACTCACCCTGTATATTTTGTTTGTTCTAATCGTCGAACAAAGTCATCTGCAACCAATTCTGGCTGGTTTTGAACTTTATACGGATAAAGTTTATTTTTATGTAACATAGTTTTTATAGACTTTCTACAAATGCGTTGGGTTCTTGTAGATGTTTTAGGGTTGTCTAATAAAGCATCCAAAGTTTTACCTTCATTAGTTGCACTTTTCGGTCTACCAGATGGAAGATCCTTTACGTTACCAGTTTCATTAAATATATTTATTAATGTCGTAACTGTAGATCTACTTATAGAAGGGCATTCAGGATTTTTATCGTTAAAAATATGATTTGTTTCGCGTGGGTACGTTTCAGATCACCACATACAACTAACATTAGTATTTGGATTCGTTGTTTTTCTGATAAATTTGAAATGAGTATTAGTTTTGACTATTTGTAAACAAATAACCATGTGGTTGACGTTGCCTACCAGTGTTTTTTGTTTAAGTCGATAAATCTACCAGGGGCAAATCATTATTAGAGTACACTTTAATTTATATTAATAAAACTGATCTTTTATAAGACATGTCGTAGTAAAGCGGTACATCACCAATATTTTTGGAAAGAGGAAAAAATGAGCTTTTCTGTGATATATCACTTGACCTAGGTTGCCACTTAAAAAAATTCAAGATGCCCAAATTTCATTCTTCTAGAATTTCATAACTGTCCCTCTATAGGGTTCAAAGATAACACTTTTGTGCGAGACTTCTTCGCAACCCGGTAATACATATAAAAAACAATACAAAAAATATGAATAAGGGTTGTCCAGGAGTGCTAAATGAAAAATTTGTTATGCTCGAGAATATACTTGCACTTTTCTAAATTTTCGCAATGAAAGATTTCCTAAATAAATATCCAAAAACTTTTGATTACCTTACCAATTAATCAAAAACATCGCTCAATGGGTAGAAGGTCATCTTATCTTCCTTTGATACCTTGGGTAAGATATGTATGTTATCACACTTTAAAATTTTCTTGTATAACGTTGAACACTTTACTTAAATAAAATGTAAAATTACTTTGATCTACCTTCTTTTTCGTATAGCTACACATAGCACATATTAACAACAAGTAAGTATTGTAGATTCTATATAGATACCTGAAGATATAAATAAACCACACGTGTTTGATTGAATAAATATTTGTCCCTTAAAAAAGCAGTTCTGATGAATAGGACCGTCATTTGCAGAGTATTAGCTCTAGTATATGTTTTTGAACTATTTTGTAAATGGATGAAGCTCGCTCCACCCTAAAGTAGTATCCAATACATCGAACCTGACTGAACAACACCAAAATAAATAGTTTTTCATGTTGCAATATTGACAGTGCCTATTAGTATGAAAAATAAGTATACAATTTTTCTCAACATTTAAAGAATATGCGTATTCCGGTGGAGTTTTCATCATAAGTTACCCAAATATTTTATAGAGTTCATTCTTTTCATTTTATTCTCGCTTGAATGTATTACAATTGCACCGTTAAATTTGTTTGGGAAATTTATAGTACCACTAGAGAAAGGCATATTAAAAGATTTTGCAGAGCATTTGCACAGATGATAAATAGTGAAGTACCAAGGATATAACCCTGCAGTACTCCTTCCGTATAGTTAATTCGTAGCCTACTACATCATTCACTTAACATTTTGCAGACGAATGCTTATAAAACTATACATCAATTTCAATGCTATCCCACGTAATCCACAGTATTCCAATTTATTTAGCTGACCTATACTATCAAAACATTTTTGAAAAACACCACCAAGTATAGCAAGGTATCATCCAGGACTTCTGTAGATTTCTTATAACCGAAGAGCGAATGTGTCTTCTGTACCAAGCTTTCGCAAAAATCTAATTGTGTTTTATTAAACAACTCGTTATTTAAAAACAATATAATTATTGTCTGTTAATTATTTTTAAAAATTTCAAATTACGGAATGAGACACATCTGTTGTACTACCATCACTAAAAAAGCGAAATTACAATTGAAATGTTTAGAGTCATTCGATGATATTTATTAAAAATAAAGGAAATTTGATTAGGAATACTGCAATAACTTTAATAGAAACAACTTGATCGCTAACGCTGTTAGTAGTAGTCCGACACCTTGGCCGCCATCTTAGATTTTGACGTCACAACCCTATGGTTTCTTTTCGGAGGTCTTTTTCAACTCCTAATTTTTTTTACACACTTACGTGTGAGACCGTATCTTTCAACCCTATGGTTTCTTTTCGGAGGCCCTTTTCGTCCCTAACTATTTTTTACACACCCACGTGTACTACGCGTTTTTTCACCCTGTTCTATGGCCGCCCACGTGTGAGCTGGTATTTTCTACCTCTATGGTTTCTTTTTCCAGGGGTCAAGCCTAATTAGAGCCTTTTTGACAGAAATTCTTTGTACTCACGTGAGCGGCAAATGTAGGGGTTGGTCTTGGAGCTGGGGCTAGGTCTTGCACTTGGGGTTGGTCTTAGGGTTATTTTTTTTATGGTTATCTAATTAAGGTCCGTTTGGTTGTATTAAGAGCAGTACCCCTGGAGGTTAGGCAAACGCACACGCATACAATGTTGGAAATTGGATAAAATTACCTAATAATATATATATATATATATATATATATATATATATATATATATATATATATATATATATATATATATATATATATATATATATATATATGCGGGTAGAAGCTGGCTAGTTTCACCTCTATATTATTTTACATGCAAGCCTGACCTTATCATAAATACGTCTGTCAATAAGCTAATTAAACATAACTCCACAGACTGGGCATAGCAAACAGAGCTTCGAACGCAATATTGCCTACAACTACATACCATCGACTATCATTGCTTTAGTACGAGGAGCAAACGAAAACACGTACGCACGCACGTACCCACGCACGCACGCACATACACACACACACATGCACGCATGCACGCACGTACGCGAAAACACGAAAGCGCAAAAACACACTAACACAAAAAACACGCAAACACAAAAACACGCTAACGCGAAAATACGCTAACACGAAAACACGCTAACACAAAAACACACAAACGAAAAAAACGCTATCACGAAAACACGCTAACACGAAAATACGCAAACGCGAAGACATACAAATGCGAAAACACATAAATCGAAAACACGCAAATACGAAAACACACAAACGAAAACACGCCAACACAAAAAACACGCAAAACGAAGACACGCTAACGCGAAAACACGTCAAACGAAAACACGCAAATACGAAAACACGCTAACGCGAATACTCGTAAACATGCAAACATGAATCAAGACGGTGGAGCACCGTTAGAAAAAACAAGTTTATTAACAAAATTGAAGGAAAGCTTAACGTTTGAAAATATATTATTATTATAAACAACAATACATCAGTATTATTTAATAACATGCTTGATCGGTTTTCTTCTTCTTGAACCGTGATTCGTCGCCATCATCATCATGGTTTTGAAATTCGCCTTTCTCCCCTACCTCATCGCTCTTCTGTAACAAGTCAGTGAAATTTCTACTGTCCGCTGATGTTGGCTCATAAACAGGAGAATACATTGTAATAATGCTCACTCGATGACACTTTAAAGAGCGAAGCACACGAGAAACGACAACGCTGCTAGCCTTGGACTTTGTGTGCAAGCGCGCTCGTCAATGTTCGGGTAGAATCGGTTATCTTCGGGGGAAATCTGAGGTATTGACCTAACCACTATCTAATATCATCCCTAGGGACATGTTTATAAATCTAAACGCCTATTTTATGGTCGAGGTATTTTCTCCTAAGACGGCGCACGTGGGTGTGTAAAAAAAAATTAGGGGTTGAAAAAGGCCTCCGAAAAGAAACCTTAGGGGATGGAAAATACGGTCTCACACGTGAGTGTGTAAAAAAAATTAGGGGTTAAAAAAGGCCTCCGAAAAGAAACCATAGGGGTGGGAGATACGGTCGCCCACGTGGGGCATCCTTGTGACGTCAAAATCCAAGATGGCGGACAAGGTGTCGAACTACTACTGCTGTTGATATTTATTACAGATAATATACCACTGTCCGTAACCGGTTGACAAAAAAGAAACAACTTAGTAGGTATACTGGATCAGTTTTGATCACACATTCAAGTAGGGCATAAAATAATCCGTTGCGATATCATTATTCGCATTATGTAAACAAAACCAGTCGAAACTTTGTAAACGTTCGTTTCGCCTATCAAAAATACTAACGTGGAAACAGTTTCTATTATGATCCGCTTGCGATTTAAAAAAGACAGATTTTTCCGCTTGAATACATAGTACCTCGGGGAAATTAAAAAGATAATATCGCTGGTTGAATATTGTATTTTATTACGTTGGTCTTAATGAAAAGTGGTTTGCAGATGATTCTTCATCTTTATAAATTCGAGTTAGGTTTAATAATATAGCTAACAAAGGCAAATATAAGTAGGAAACTTAAAAGCAAATTATTTCACAAATTTATTCGCTTTTTTAACAAATTGTCATTTTTGAAAGTGTTAAATGAGGCGACCGCGAAAACCTCCCGCTTGTCCATTATTACTATGTAAATTTTACCAAAATTGGCACTCCATAAATCGAAAGGTTTTGTTCCATGTTTAAGATATAAAAAAAAATTTTTGTTTTACTAATAGGTAATTTTTTATATACCTATTGTAAATTTTGGCACTACTTAGAGAATAAAGACTTCTTAAAGTGACTTTAAATGTGATTCGCGATGTCGCACATCAGACGCTAACGTCCGAAGTTCCCTTATACGGTTTTCGACATCATTGCGAGAATTCACTGATTCATGGATCGATAGTGTTCGTTGTGATTATTAAAAATTACAGTACTTCGATTGTACGTTTCTAAGAAACCGACATTCTGTAAGGAAACCAGTTACAACATCCCACGCATCACAAAATCAGTTTCGAAAAAGGTTATATTGCTCTAATAGCAAATATGTAAGGTTTACTCTTTTAAACACATAACTAGAATCAGTGCACTTGGGATACGTGTTTTACCGTAGATGGGTGATGTGTGTACAGTCATTTGGGACATGTTCTCTACTACAAGTGGTACAATGATATCCCGAATCTTTGTAAGAGGTGCTTTAGTAAAAGGAGAAAGCCAATCACACACTTCTTGGTTTACACACTGCTTTTCACCGGACCTCAGTAAGGTTAAGCCTTGCACTACGCACCTTTTAATTGCGCCTTTCACGTTTTTTGTCGTAGGGGGCATTGCAACCTGTATAAAATCGTTAAACCACAAAGCACGATGCACAAAGTACAAAGCACAAAGCACAGTCACAGGTACAAAAAGCACAAAGCACAAAGCACAAAGCAGAAGGCACAAAGCACAAGGCACAAAGCACAAGGCACAAAGCACAAGGCACAAAGCACAAAGCACAAAGCACAAAGCACAAAGCACAAAGCACAAAGCACAAAGTACACAGCCAAAGCACAAAGCACAAAGCACAAGCACAAAGCACAAAGCATAAAGCACAAAGCACAAAGCACAGTACAAAGCACAAAGTACAAAGCACAGCACAAAGCACAAAGCACAAAGCACAAAGCACAAAGCACAAAGCACAAAGCACAAAGCACAAAGCACAAAGCACAAAGCACAAAGCACAAAGCACAAAGCACAAAGCACAAAGCACAAAGCACAAAGCACAAAGCACAAAGCACAAAGCACAAAGCACAAAGCACAAAGCACAAAGCACAAAGCACAAAGCACAAAGCACAAAGCACAAAGCACAAAGCACAAAGCACAAAGCACAAAGCACAAAGCACAAAGCACAAATCACAAAGCACAAAGCACAAAGCACGAAGCACAAAGCACAAAGCACAAAGCACACAACATAAAGCACTACGCACATTGAACACCATGGTGTTCCGCTACCTGCCTTGCTTGCGGAACACTTTGATTTTGAATAGAAAAGTAGTCTTTTCTCCAAACCTTAAATATGGTGCAAAATGTACATGTGTTTTTTGGGCTGGGTATTTGTGGTTTTTGTGTCTGCTAGCGTCTGCTGTTTAATTGTTTGCTCTTTTTTATTCGTGTATTTGTACATTCCCAGTTTTACGTATCTTGTGCTTACCTGTTCACTTGTTTACTAGTTTCTTTGTTTGCGTTATTTGTGTATGTTATCTAGTTAGTTTGCATGATTAGGCGTCGAGCAACTTATTTATTGATTGCAGGAGTTTGTTTGTGTGCGAGTGTTTGGTTTGGGTGTTTACTGTACTAGTAGTGACTTTGTTTTTGTTTGTTTGCATGCTTCGGGCTTACATTATTTATATGTTATGATGTTTACGTCCTTCGTAGTTCCTTTGTTAGGGTGTAACTAATTGTTTAAGTGTATGTGCTGGATACTTGTTTTCTGTTTTTAGCTAGTTTGTCGTGCAAGTATTGTGTTTAAGAGTATGTTGGATAGTTTCATTGTTTTGGTGTTTTATATTTCCATGTTTTTTTGTTTGTATGTTTGTGTGTTTGTAGGTTTACACCTCTTCTGCTTAGGAGTTTATTGGATTGCTACTCTCTTTGTTTACGTGTTGGCATTTTGTGGGTTTACGTGTTTGGGTGTTTTCGTTTTTACGTATTTTCGCATTTGTATGTCTTTGCGTTTTTTGTGTTAGCGTGTTCTCGTTGTAGCTTTTTTCGTTTGTGTGTTTTTGTGTTAGCGTGTTTGCGTGTTTCTTGTGTTAGTGTGTTTTTCGCGTTTGCGTGTTTTCGCGCTCTCGTGTGTGTGTGTGTGTGTGTGTGTGTGTGTGTGTGTGTGTGCGTGTGCGCGTATGTGTGTGCGTGAGTGCGTGCGTACGTATGTACGTGTGTGCGAGCGTGCGTACGTGCGAGCGTGCGTACGTGCGAGCGTGCGTACGTGCGTACGTGCGTGCGTACGTGCGTGCATGCGAGCTTGCGTGCGTGGTTGCGTGCGTGCGAGCGTGTGTGCTTACGTGCGAGCGTGCGAGTGTGCGTGCGTGCGTGTGTACGTGCGTGCGTGCATGCGAGCTTGCGTGCGTGCTTGCGTGCGTGCGAGCGTGCGTGCTTAGGTGCGTGCGTGCGTACGTGCGTGCGTGCGTGCGTGCGTGCGTGCGTACGTGCGTGCGTGCGTACGTACGAGTGTGCGAGCTTGCGTGCGTGCGTGCGTGCATGTGTGTTGACTAAAAGCTATAATTAGAAACTTTGCTTGCTGTACCCAGTCCGTGGAGTTATGTTTAATTAGCTTTTTTGACAGATATATTTATTTATGATAAGATCAGGCGCATGTAAAGTAATATAGAGGTGAAACTAACTAGCTAATGTGTTTTGCTGCTACACGTATCACAGTATTGAAGATTCTGTTTATGTATTAGAAAACGTACTACAGTCTCGAAACAGAATGCAGATAAAAATTGAAGAAAGTGAATACGGTACAACTTCTGCGAACGAGCTGAAAGATTTGAAGCGTGTGCAGTATTTCCAGGGCCGATTTGAAACCAGTTAATTTAGGGCTAACCTCGTGTCTATGCAATAATAATATCTGATAAACTATTAGGGTTATTAGCTACTTTTATAGGTTGTTACAATATAATCGTTCAAGGTGAAGACGATGAGATGATTGTATCTCAAAAAATCTCGCTTGATCTCATGAGATGTGTATAGCTTTTCTTAAAAAATACCTGCGAGGCTGTCTCATTCAAAAAATCTCATGCAAAAAAAAACTAGCATATACTTACATTCCACCAACTCGTTGTGCAGCCGCCATAAAATCATTATAAACATTTATCAAATCGATAGTGTCATTTTATAAGTGATGATATTGTATGCGTTTTTTAGCCCCTCATCGGTTAATGCACCAGCACTAAATAATCTCAAAATTTGGTTAACAGTTAAAGATTCCATAGCGGTATGATGCTCTTCAAAACAGAGCTAAATTAACTAAACCAAGCGCACGATTTTATAGTATTCTTTCAGATCCCGAGACTAACTTCAAGGCTATCTTCAAAACCTATGACTAACTAACTTCAAGGCCAACTTGTTTCTCATAGTTAACAATTTTCTCACGGTAGAATAAGTATGCTGTTGTTGTAAAATAGGTTTTATAACTAACTTCAAGGTTAATTTCAAAGGCCAACTTGTTTCTCAAGGTAAAATAAGCATGATATTTATCTTCGAATGACCTGAAGGTGGAGTTAGGTAATAACATAATTTGTACATACGAAGCAAAAAAGAAATGGCATTAACAGAAATGTAATAATTTTAATAACGTTTTTTATTTTAGCTAAGCGTTTTTATTATTCATTACGGTATAAACACTTATTGTTAAACTAGATCAGTCGTTTAACTTCATTGGAGAAAATAATTTTAATTAAAATGTAGAAAATACACTTAAAATCTAAGACCTCTTTATTATTCATCATTTTTTATTACACGACAGCGTGATAGTAATCTTTAAATACACTTTTTTTATTGTTATATTTCAGATTTTATGGAAATAATTAAAAAAGTCTATTTTGTCTGGAATGATCCTCATAATTAAGTTTTTAAATCAAAGGTATTAAGCATCTTGTTAATATCAATGGCATTATCTTCTTTTAATTGCATGATGCATTTACAGAAGCTCGCTAGATAAACATTTCGATATAGCACCTGTACATGACAAGGACTACTTTAAACAACCTTGCAGAATGTAATTTAACGGGTGACCTTTCAATAGTTGATAGCCAAATTAGAATGGAGCGTTAATAACTTTTATATGAGTTCGAGGTAAATAAAAAATGCGGTACCAAGCAATAGTGTTATAAACTAGTGGAGGTCGTTATTAATTCGTGTATAAGTTGAAGTTATGTAAGTAGAAGGTTACAACCGGTAATTAATAGAAAGTGTAATAACACATATTACAACAAATAATACAGGTCCACTCACAAAGTTTATATATATATATATATATATATATATATATATATATATATATATATATATATATTGAAACAATTACTTGAAATAAACGGCATATCGACTCTAATAATATTTTTAATTATTAATTATTATAAAAGCTTGTAATCTATCAGAATACAGCTTGAAGATCATCTTATAAGTTACATTATGTTAGGACACGCATACAATTGTACCCTTCGGCGAATCGTGTTAACATGTAATCAGTGTATAAATAAATTTCGTATGTTAAACAACCTGTAGATAGGCATTAAAATAAATGTAATAACAATCTCATTTTATAAAAATACGCTAATAAAGTAAAATGGGGAAATACAGTCAATGTGAACGTGATTATTATTATCTAATCAATTCTTTAAATAATATCTGATAAACAAGTTCTAATAAATGTTAATAGTAAACAGAAAATTAAATAAACTATCTTTTACATCATTTCCCAGGGGCTAAAAATAATTAATTAATAAAAATAATTCAAGATCATCATCTTAAAGCTATCAGATTAAGAATTTCCCTAGGATAATTAATTAATAAAAAATAATTAAAGATCATTATCTTATATTAATAAAAATAATTAAAAGATCACCATCTCAAAATAAGGTTAATAAATACGGTCCTTCACGTATGCCATTAAAAATCAAAAAAACTTTAATTAGGGTTGAAAAGGGCCTTTGAAAGGGTTGAAAATACGGTCTCATACGTGGGCGTGTAAAAAATAATTAGGATAAAAGGGTTGAAAACACGGTCTCACACGTGGATGTGTATAACTAGGGGTGAAAAAACACGTCCTACACGTAAGCGAGTAAAAATAAGGGTGGAAAATGCGGTCCCCCACGTGTGCGAGTAACAAGTGAAAGGGGCGAGGCTTGTGACGTAAAAAAAGGAGTGGGGATAGTGTCTCTGTTCTACTATCATCCTTTAAATATTTTTTAATTTGATGATGCTGCATGCCATCTTCACCTTCGTCATTAAATATTTTTTGTAATCAGTGATCACTACATATTTTACTGCTTTTGTTATCCCATAATTGCAGTATTGCGGGTCGTTTAAAGAGGAAACTAAAACGTTTCATCCTGCATGTCTAGGTATAACACGCGAACTGTGGAGGTTATTAAGAAGTCACCCATGGAATTTTTAATACTCTTTCTATCGGCTAAATTAGAACATCTGTATGCAACACAACCATTCACCATGGTATTTTGATTTAATAAATTTCACAATCACCTGCTAATATTACTTTATACCTTTCAATCTATGAAAAATAACCAGTTAAATGACGTCTGCTCTACTACCGCAACAAGTAAGTTAGAAAGCGACAGAAGTCAACGCCTACAATGCATTGAAATCGCCCGTATCCCTTCCAGCTGCGTATAGCGTACAGTTCAATGTTTGAATTCAAACTGCACCTGAATAAACACGTTCTTTCAAGAAACACAACGCTTAGATTAGGTGTTCTGATCAGATTTCTTTAAGATATCGATTTTTAGTAGGAAAAACTGCATATCCGTCTACTAAGTGACATCTAGTGAAAGCCAGAGCTAACTATGACACACCAGAGAGTGCGCAGGTCTGGCGGTGGTAATTTCTTTCGAGGTGCCTGCTCTCTCAATGCCGACCATCACGATAAATTTGGCCACTGCTTGCGCCTCGATCGCAGTTAGTGTTTTTACTTTGTAATGCGCACTTCTTTTAGTTTTTCACTTTTTTTTTAACTATTAATTATTATTTCGTTACGTTTTACTTGTATGGCAATAGTGTAATCAATAGAAAAACCCATAGCAAAACTGAAGCGTAAGTGATAAGTGCACATATTTCATCTTTAACAAAGGGTTTTGAATTAACATTATTTTTGATTACTTGACGATAGGATTCCTTAAAAAGCTGTTTGGTTTAACACTTCTAATGGGAAATGGAATAAATTTTAATACAGCATAAAGTAGAAACTGAATTAAATATTTATTACAAATACTTGTCCTTTGGGTTTTTAAATCTTGTATTTTAATATAAATTTTACAAACTTTATACGTACAGCAATTGCAGCTATCCACGTTAGTAAAAAGAAAAATGTTTGATAGTTAAATTACATTTACACGATATAATTATTACCTGTTTATAAAAAAGAACTTAACATTATATTTTGAAATTAAAAATTTAACTATTGTCCAAAGAAAATCCTACAATCAACTCGATTTTAGTAAAATCTCTAAAAAAATACCTTAGAATCGGATCAACATATATCTTTATATCTCATGACAATAAATAAGTAGGCGCACTTTTTTAAGAAAAATACAATTTAGAAAAGAAATATTATTCTATTCTTCAGAAAGAAATTAATTTTCTAAGGAAGCTTTGTCTAATATAACAGACGGGGGTTGTAATTGATTAAATTGGCACATCCGTTACTTTGCGATAGTTTAGCCCTTTATTGCTTACAGATGAAAGAATTTTATGACAGTAGAAATTTATTACCTTTCTACTACGCAAATAACGCTTACACCCTCTCCAACAGCTTCACAGTACACATTCTTTTTAGATAATTATTCTAACTACTTTACAATAAAAAAGTAATCTTACAACATAAAGATCGTTCTAATAAAAGATACTTCAAAAACAGCTTTACACCTCAATAACTCCATCTGTGAAAATGCTAAATTAACATCTGGCTGTCAAAGTTGTAAAGCCGTCAATTTTGTTAACGCAGTCATTAACACGTGCAAAACAAGATTACTAAGATATATTAGGGTGGAAAAAGCAAAATTCAATTTCTTTGTAGCAAAATTATTTTTGAGACTAAAAATTACTTTCAACTTTTTATTTAAAAAAAAACCATTAATTAATTTTATTTAATTACTTCTTTGCTTACTTAATTGTACAAACCTTTTCACGCATCAATTTCCTCTGATTGAAGTACCTACACGCTATTTTAATATACAAAAAAGTTCCCTGTATAAACTGACGTTCACCGACAATAAGCGATGAAACATCACCCTGTGCTTGGCGTTATTGCTTGCGTTTGTGAAATAGCTTTTACACAGATTATAAATTTTAATTGCAGCGCATTCCTGGAAGCATGTTTATTTTTTGTGATGAGCTGCAGACAATTAGTCTGTGTAAATATGCAAGTAAAAGTATATCCCCTTTATGTTGTGTTTGTAAATTTGTATTTATTTGAAAGTTCTGTAGGTAAATGAAAATTTATTATTGTACTATTCAGAGCATAAAAAACAAATGTGGTTAAGATAGTTGTACATACAACTAATTTAACAATTTGTAAGTTTTGGAAAATAATTTCTCAAATGAGTAAGTTATTTTCAGTTTATTCTGAAGTAGTTTATATGTTTCCGGAAAGCATGAATATTTTCAGACCTAATGAAATACACTTACACACAACAAAACCAATTGTGCTAAAATAAATACCATGTTTCATTGTAGTCATAATTGGAAGCAATTGGTATTACACGTTTACATTTTCATGAATGTTTAATTATGCCAGAAACCTTTATTAATTTAGTTTCTCATGTACAATGTAAGTAACTCAATACGTTTAGATTTTTGAACGCTTTCATTTTAGCCGTTTTAATTTAGAATAAGGTTCTAAAATGTGTAAAATATCAAATAGAAAGTTAGCATAGATTACCTTCAAGATTAATTTTCAGGAAAAAATTTTTTTTTTATATTAAAAATTAAATGTTCACAGAGTACGATAAATCTAAACTAGAATTATTATCATAAATAAGTTACATGAATTATAAAATTCATCAACCTCTGATATAAAATAGAATTTAGTAAGCTAGCTCATACTAAATCGTACATTCATATTATACCAGTTTTACAAAGTACCTATATACTTCGACAGAACTTGCTGATATCAGAGTCACTGAAGAAAGAAACGTCTGATTTGCATAAGTGTCAACAAATTTATAAAATATGAAACGGCACAAATTTCATGCCCGTGAAAGTCTATATTGCATGTTAATATATAACTAGAACTTAGACTATATCCAATAGTATGCAAGATAAGGATGAACAGTAGGGGATATTGAAAACGGTAAGAGATACGAAGGCGGTTAAATCAGAGAAATGTGTATAATTTAGGGCATCTTCATATGTAGTTTGCAAAAGTTCATTATTGTTTATCGTTTCCGAGATTTAAAATAAAATACGATTTTTGGGATTTTCTTCTTTTGTAATTCCTTCATTTATTTTAAAAGATTTTTAAAAACCAAAGGTACTTTTCTTTGTCACTTTTTGAATTCTGTTAGATGGCGTTTTCAAATTTTTATTTGAAGTTTTGTCTCCGAGAAATCATCATTATTTTTTTTATATTCGAAAGTATTTTTTATTACGAATTTAACCATATATTCCACATCATGGTTTTGAAGCTGAAAAATTTGGATTGTCATTTTTATATTTTTCATATGAAATCGGTTAATAGAAGGTTTTGATAAAATAACACTTGTTTAACATTTTGTTGAAAACTGTTTAACTTAGTTCTATTGCGTTAGATCGTTGTTTTTATTTGAATTGCACGTATTTTAAGTTGTTTTTATTACCATTACTTCGTGGTTTGTTTTTTTTTTGGTTTTATTTAGTCACAAGACCGCCCACGTGGAGGTCCCGTTTTTCCACCCTTATTTGTTATGGTTTTTTTTCGGAGGCCTTTTTTCACCGTTACTTTTTATGATTACTTTTCGGAGGCCTTTTTCAACCCCTAATTATTTTTGTTGTATTAAGAGCCTTTTTGACAGTAATTTTGTACATGCTCACGTGAGGGGCTGGGGCTGGTCTTGATCTTGGGGTTGGAACTGGAGCTGGTCTTGGACTTGGGCTAGGGCTGAACCTTGACTTAGCCTTAAGGTTGAGCTAGGTTTAGGGGGTTGGGGGTTTATCTAAGGGTTAGTCTTAGGGTTATTTTTGATGGTCATCTAATTAAGGTCCTTGGGCGGTATTAAGAGCAGTACCCCTGGAGGTTAGGCAAACGCACATGCATACAATGTTGGAAATTGCATAATTACCCTAATAAGATATTATTATTATTAAAATTATCGACCCTATTGTTTTAAAATTGTCATATGCTATTGGTACGTTCGGATGATCTTTTACCTATACGAGAAATTTATTTATACGTTGTATTTCTAATAAGGAGGTTCTTGACACGTGTAGGGCTTCGCAACTTGTCCTCGGGCCTTCGCCCCCTGGCTGGGGATGGTATGGGAACCCCAACCTCATAAGACAAGTGTAGAGCTTAGCCCCTATCGTGGCCCTCTTGGTGCAATTGTATGTGGTTCTAACTTAATCTTACAACTGTAGACCGTCGCCCCGCCATACAAAATTGTATTCTAATAAGGAGACCTTACCCTTGTAAGACAGGACTTCTATCAGGGTCTGAGCCCTGGCTCCTTTGAGTTAAAATTGATTTTAGTGCCATCTGGTGGCGTATAGACTAATGAACATTTTCTATAATAGAAGTTGATAATGCAGACCTCTCTCTTGCTCTATGTTGTTTCTCTCTCTCCCTCTCTCTCTTTAGGCTCTTTCTCTCTCTCTCTCTTTCTCTCTCTCTCTCACACACACACACACACACACACACACACACACACACACACAAACAAATCAATTAATTAGTTAATCAATCAATCTCAAACAAATCATGATCGATCACCAGATCAATCTCAATCAATCAACCGAAATTATGTCTTACAATTTGCGGAAACCAGATTACAGTTCAAAACTGAATACCTTAAAGTCTAAATTAAATATGACGTAAAATAATAAATAATTTCTACCCTAATGCAATACTACTCTTTGTATAGGCAGATTCTCTCTTCCTAAACAGGCACCACCTATACATTCGGAAAATTATGTCTAATTTATTTGCATGTTCAATTACATACACACACAAAATTGTTTCATAGTAACGTGTTCGTTAACTGTTATAAAAAAACCCATTAAAAACACCGGAAAGTAACAATTACTTATATATACCATAGAGTTCAATTAAATTAACATGTTTTTAAGAATATCAAACTGATATAACGGAAATAAAAGGCCAAAGGTTTAAATGGTTTTATTATTATAAGCGAATTAACAATAACTACAAGTTTAAAATCTACGAATATGTACCAACTATTTGTAGAGCTGATCTTATGACGTCATCCTATAAGAGTAATAATACATTTTAAAAATCTTTATCGACATTTTGTTAACAATATCAGGTAAAAATATATATATATATATATATATATATATATATATATATATATATATATATATATATATATATATATATATATATATATATGTATTAAAAATAATACGCTTACCTTCAGAAGTGTTTTTTCATTCAGTTGTTCTAATAATGATAACATATGTTGAACTGAAATATTTTTTATACAACGTGTCCACATGTAAACTCACTAAACACGATTTGTGAATGGTTGGACATAAACTGGCTATTACACTCCGACCATTAACTAATTTATAAAGTAATACACAAAACCTGATTACTGCTACTCGTATTTAGCAATTATGCTGTACTTATAAAATTTACTTTCAAAACACTTACAAATATTTTAAAAATTTTGCTAACACACACACACACTCACACACACACACACATACACACACACACACACACACACACACACACACACAAACACAAACACAAACACACATATGTACTTCACGTTATATAGACTTTTACCAGTTGAGATTAACAGCAATGTTAACTAACAGATTTAAAATTTCTAATCTGAAATAAGAGTGACGTAATCTAATTTTATTTGAAATTTCATTGAGAGCATCACCATCATCGAGATTTTAGATACATTCACCTCATCGTCTTCACCTTGAACGATTATATTGCAACAACATATAAAGCGGCTAAAAACTCTCACAGTTTTACCAAACAATATTATTACACGGACAAGAGGTTATACCTAAATTAACTGGTTTCAGCATGGCTCTGGAAATGCTGCACACTTTTCGAATCCTTCAGTTCGTTCGCAGAAGTTGTACCGTATTCATTTCCTTCAATTTTACTTTCACCATTAACACTCATAATAAAATACTTATCTTTTTTGGGTTTTTTAATGGTGTACTTCAAATTATACAATCTAAACGTTTCGATAACACTTACAGTTATCTTCGTTAGTAGTAATGTTAAAAATTGTTAAAGATGTAAACAATTTTGTCAAATTAAAATCTACGAATACGTACCAACTATTTGTAGAGCTGATCTAATGACGTCATCCTATAAGAGTAATAATACACTTTAAAAATCTTTATCGACATTTTTGTTAGCAATATCAGGTAAAAACACACACACACACACACACACACACACACACACATATATATATATATATATATATATATATATATATATATATATATATATATATATATATATATATAAAATAATACGCTTACCTTTAGAAGTGTTTCTTCATTCAGTTGTTCTAATAATGATAACATATGTTGAACTGAAATATTTTTTATACGTTTCCACATGTAATCTCACTAAACACGATTTGTGAATGGTTGGATATAAACCATATATTACATCTATGTTGACGTCTTGATTCCTTTTTTTTTAAATAAGGATTTTGTTTTTCCCAATAATGCTTGTTACGTCGGTTGAAAATTCCATTTTTGGTTATCATGCTTTCATCAGACCAAATTATTTTAAAAGGAAAATTTAGATCTTCGTCACAGTTTCTAGTATACCATTTGCGAAAACCTCGTCGCTTCTGATCAGCTGGTCTAAGACCCTAACAAACTCGAGATTTATATGGATGAAACTTACTGTTATTTAAAATGAATTGTTCTGTAGAATTAGCTATACCAGTGAGTAGAAGACCGACACCTAGGCCGCCATCCTGGATTTTGACGTCACTAGACCGCCCACGTGGGGGCGCGTTTTTCCACCCTTATTTTCTATGGTTTCTTTTCGGAGGTATTTTTCAACCCCTAATTATTTTTGTTGTATTAAGAGCCTTTTTGATACTAATGTTGTACATGCTCACGTGAGGGGCTGGGGCTGGTCTTGATCTTGGGGTTGGAACTGGAGCTGGTATTGGACTTGGGCTAGGGCTGAACCTGGACTTGGTCTTAGGGTTGAGCTAGGTTTAGGGGGTGGGGTTAGTCTAGGGGTTGGTCTTAGGGCTATTTTTGATGGTCATCTAATTAAGGTCCTTTGGTTGTATTAAGAGCAGTACCCCTGGACGTTAGGCAAACGCACACGCATACAATGTTGGAAATTACATAATTACCCTAATAAGATATTATTACTAAAATTATCGATCCTATTGTTTTAAAATGGTCATATGCTATTGGGTATGTTCGGATGATCTTTTAACTATACGAGAAATTAATTTATACGTTGTATTTCTAATAAGGAGGTTCTTGTTCTTGTAAGACACGTGTAGTGCTTCGCAACTTGTTCTCGGGCTTTCGCCCTCTGACTGGGGATGGTATGGTAACCCTAACCTTATAAAACAAGTGTAGAGCTTAGCCCCTATCGTGGCCCCCTTGGTGCAATTGTATGTGGTTCTAGCTTAATCTTACAGCTGTAGGCCTTCGCCCCGTCATACGAAATTGTATTCTAATAAGTAAACCTTAGCCTTGTAAGACAGGACTTGTATCAGGGTCTGCGCCCTGGCCCCTTCGAGTTAAAGTTGATTTTAGTGCCATCTAGTGGCGTATAGACTAATGAACATTTTCTATAATAAAAGTTGGCAATGCACACCTCTCTCTTGCTCTATCTTGTTTCTCTCTCTCCCTCTCACTCTTTAGGCTCTTTCTCTCTCACACACACACACACACACACACACACACACACACACAAACAAATCAATTAATTAATTAATCAATCAATCTCAAACAAATCATGCTCGATCACCACATCAATCTCAATCAATCAACCGAAATTATGCCTTACAGTTTGCGGAAACCAGATTACAGTTCAAAACTGAATACATTAAATATGAAAATGTAAACTTTCACCATTAACACTCATAATAAAATACTTATCTTTTTTGGGTTTTTTAATGGTGCACTTTAAATTATACAATCTAAACGTTTCGATAACACTTACAGTTATCTTCGTTAGTAGTAATGTTAAAAATTGTTAAAGATGTAAACAATTTTGTCAAATTAAAATCTACGAATACGTACCAAATATTTGTAGAACTGATCTAATGACGTCATCCTATAAGAGTAATAATACACTTTAAAAATCTTTATCGACATTTTTGTTAGCAATATCAGGTAAAAATATATATATATATATATATATATATATATATATATATATATATATATATATATATATATATATATATATATATATATATATATAATATATATATATATATATATATATATATATATATTAAAAATAATACGCTTACCTTTAGAAGTGTTTCTTCATTCAGTTCTAATAATGATAACATATGTTGAACTGAAATATTTTTTATACGTTTCCACATGTAATCTCACTAAACACGATTTGTGAATGGTTGGATATAAACTGGCTATTACATTCCGATCATTAACTAATTTAGAAAGTAATACACAAAACCTGATTACTGCTACCCGTACTAAGCAATTATGCTGTACTTATAAAATTTACTTTCAAAACACTTACAAATATTTTAAAAATTTTGCTAACACACACACACACACACACACACACACACACACACACACTCACACACACGCACACTCATATGTACTTTACGTTATATGGATTTTTACCAGTTGAGATTAATAGCAATGCTAACTAAACGATTTAAAATTTCTAATCTGAAATAAGAGTGAAGTAATCTAATTTTATTTGAAATTTTATAGAGTGCATCACCATCATCGAGATTTTGAGATACATTCACCTCATCGTCTTCACCTTGAACGATTATATTGTAACAACATATAAAGCAGCTAATAACCCTAACAGTTTTATCAGACACTATTATTACATGAGGTTTCCCTAAATTAACTGATTTCAGCATGGCTCTGGAAATGCTGCACACTCTTCAAATCTTTCAGTTCGTTCGCAGAAGTTGTACCGTATTCATTTCCTTCAATTTTATCTGCATTCTGTTTCAAGACAGTAGTACGTTTTCTAATAAATAAACAGAATCTTCAATACTGTGATGCGTGTAGCAGCAAAACACGTTAGCTAGCTAGCTTCACCTCTATATTATTTTACATGCAAGCCTGACCTTATCCTAGATACATCTGTCAAAAATGCTAATTAAACATAACTCCACGGACTGGGCATAGCAAGCAGCGTTTCCAATTATGGCTTTTAGTCAACATAATATTGCCTACAACTACACACAATCGACTATCATTGCTTTAGCACGAGGAGCAAACGAAAACACGCACACACGCACGCGCGCATATACGCACATACGCACTCACGCACGCACGTACGCACACACGCACGCACGGATGCACGCACACACACATACACACACACACACACGCACACACACACACACACACACACACACACACACACACACACACACACACACACACACACACACACACACATACATACACACACACGCGCGCGCGAAAACACAAACGCAAAACATATAAAACACGAAAACACACCAACACAAAAACACGCAAACGCGAAAACACGTAAAACGCAAACACGCAAATACGAAAATACACAAATGAAAACACGCTAACGCAAAAACACGCAAGCAGGAAAACACACAAACGAAAACACGCTAACACGAAAACACGCAAATACGAAAACACACAAATGAAAACACGCTAACGCAAACACGAAAACACACAAACGAAAGCATGATAACACGAAAACACGCTAACACGAAAATACGCAAACGCGAAGACATACAAATGCGAAAACACGTACACGAAAACACGCCAGCGAAAAACACGCTTACGCGAAAATTCATAAAGCTGCAAACATGAATCAAGACGGTGAGAACCGTTAGGAAAAACAATATTATTAACAAAATTGAAGGAAAGCTTAGCGCTTGAAAATATATAATTATTATTACAGACAACAATACTTCATTTTGATTTAATAACAACCTTTATCGGTCTTCTTCTTCTTCTTGAACAGTGATTCGTCGCTATCATCATCATGGTTTTGGGATTCGTCCTTCTCCTCTACCTCATTGCTCTTCTTCCTCCTCTTCTGTGAATCATCACCATTACCTTGGATGTGAGATACATTCAGATCATCCACGTCATCGTTTCCATCATTATCTTGAACGGTTATGTTGTAATAGCTTATTAACGACTCAGTAAAATCTCTAATGTCCGCTGATGTTGGCTCATAAGCAGGAGAATATACCGTAATAATGCTCACTCGATGACGGTTACACTTTAAAGATCGAAACACGCGAGAGACGTGAACTCTGCTAGCCTAGGGTCTTGTGCGCTGGCGCACTCGTCAATATTTGGGTAGAATCAGTTATCCTCGAGGGAAGTTTGAAGTATTGACCTAACCACACCCTAATATCTTCCCTAGGGGGCATGTTTATAAATCTAAACTCCTTTTTTATAGGTGTGGTATTGTTTCCAAAGACAGCAGCTTGCATTTGTACGTCTTCGCGCGCGTGTGTGTATGTGTGCGTGTGTGCGTGCGTGCGTGCGTGCGTGCGTGTGTGCGTGTGTGCGTGCGTGCGTGCGTGCGTGCATGTGTGCGTATGTGTGTGCGTGCGTGCGTACGTGTGCGGGTGCGTGCGTGCATGCGTGCATGCGTGCATGCGTGCATGCGTGCGTATGTGCGTGCGTGCGTGTGTGCGTGCGTGCGTGCGTGCGCTCGTACGTGCGTACGTACGTGCGTGCGTGTGTGCGTGCGTGTGTGCGTGTTTTCGTTTGCTACTCGTGCTAAAGCAATGATAGTCGATTGTATGTAGTTGTAGGCAATATTGTGTTGACTAAAGGCCAGAATTATAAACGCTGCTTATTATGCCCAGTCCGTGGAGTTATGTTTAATTATCTTTTTTGACAGATGCATTTAAAATAAGGTCAGGCTTGCATGTAAAATAGTATAGAGGTGAAACTAGCTAGCTAACGTGTTTTGCTGCTACTCGCATCACAGTATTGAAGATTCTGTTTATGTATTACAAAACGTACTACAGTCTCGAAACAGAATGCAGATAAAATTGAAGGAAATGAATACGGTACAACTTCTGCGAACGAACTGAAAGATTTGAAGAGTGTGCAACATTTCCAGAGCCATGCTGAAACCAGTTAATTTAGGTATAACCTCTTGTCGATGTAATAATACTGTCTGGTAAAACTGTGAGAGTTTTTAGCTGCTTTATATGTTGTTACAATATAATCGTTCAAGGTGAAGACGATGAGGTGAATGTATCTCAAAATCTCGATGATGGTGATGCACTCTATAAAATTTCAAATAAAATTAGATTACGTCACTCTTATTTCAGATTAGAAATTTTAAATCGTTTAGTTAACATTGCTATTAATCTCAAATGGTAAAAATCCATATAACATAAAGTACATATGTGTGTGTGTGTGCGTGTGTGCGTGTGTGTGTGTGTGTGTGTGTGTGTGTGTTAGCAAAATTTTTAAAATATTTGTAAGTGTTTTGAAAGTAAATTTTATAAGTACAGCATAATTGCTAAATACGGGTAGCAGTAATCAGGTTTTGCGTATTACTTTCTAAATTAGTTAATGATCGGAATGTAATAGCCAGTTTATATCCAACCATTCACAAATCGTGTTTAGTGAGATTACATGTGGAAACGTATAAAAAATATTTCAGTTCAACATATGTTATCATTATTAGAACAACTGAATGAAGAAACACTTCTAAAGGTAAGCGTATTATTTTATATATATATATATATATATATATATATATATATATATATGTTTTTACCTGATATTGCTAACAAAATGTCGATAAAGATTTTAAAGTGTATTATTACTCTTATAGGATGACGTCATTAGATCAGTTCTACAAATAGTTGGTACGTATTCGTAGATTTTAATTTGACAAAATTGTTTACATCTTTAACAATTTTTAACATTACTACTAACGAAGATAACTGTAAGTGTTATCGAAACGTTTAGATTGTATAATTTAAAGTGCACCATTAAAAAACCCAAAAAAGATAAGTATTTTATTATGAGTGAAAGTTTACATTTTCATATTTAATGTATTCAGTTTTGAACTGTAATCTGGTTTCCGCAAACTGTAAGGCATAATTTCGGTTAATTGATTGAGATTGATGTGGTGATCGAGCATGATTTGTTTGAGATTGATTGATTAATTAATTAATTGATTTGTTTGTGTGTGTGTGTGTGTGTGTGTGTGTGTGTGTGTGTGTGTGTGTGTGTGTGTGTGTGTGTGTGTGTGTGTGTGTGTGTGTGTGTGTGTGTGTGAGAAAGAGCCTAAAGAGTGAGAGGGAGAGAGAGAAACAAGATAGAGCAAGAGAGAGGTGTGCATTGCCAACTTTTATTATAGAAAATGTTCATTAGTCTATACGCCACTAGATGGCACTAAAATCAACTTTAACTCAAAGGGGCCAGGGCGCAGACCCTGATACAAGTCCTGTCTTACAAGGCTAAGGTTTCCTTATTAGAATACAATTTCGTATGACGGGGCGAAGGCCTACAACTGTAAGATTAAGCTAGAACCACATACAATTGCACCAAGGGGGCCACGATAGGGGCTAAGCTCTACATTTGTTTTATAAGGTTGGGGTTCCCATACCATCCACAGCCAGAGGGCGAAGGCCCGAGAACAAGTTGCGAAGCCCTACACGTGTCTTACAAGAACCTCCTTATTAGAAATACAACGTATAAATTAATTTCTCGTATAGTTAAAAGATCATCCGAACATACCCAATAGCATATGACCATTTTAAAACAATAGGATCGATAATTTTAGTAATAATATCTTATTAGGGTAATTATGTAATTTCCAACATTGTATGCGTGTGCGTTTGCCTAACGTCCAGGGGTACTGCTCTTAATACAACCAAAGGACCTTAATTAGATGACCATCAAAAATAGCTCTAAGACCAACCCCTAGACTAACCCCCAACCCCCTAAACCTAGCTCAACCCTAAGACCATGTCCAGGTTCAACCCTAGCCCAAGCCCAATACCAGCTCCAGTTCCAACCCCAAGATCAAGACCAGCCCCAGCCCCTCACGTGAGCATGTACAAAATTAGTATCAAAAAGGCTCTTAATACAACAAAAATAATTAGGGGTTGAAAAATACCTCCGAAAAGAAACCATAGAAAATAAGGGTGGAAAAACGCGCCCCCACGTGGGCGGTCTAGTGACGTCAAAATCCAGGATGGCGGCCTAGGTGTCGGTCTTCTACTCACTGGTATATCTAATTCTACAGAACAATTCATTTTAAATAACAGTAAGTTTCATCCATATAAATCTCGAGTTTGTTAGGGTCTTAGACCAGCTGATCAGAAGCGGCGAGGTTTTCGCGAATGGTATACTAGAAAGTGTGACGAAGATCTAAATTTTCCTTTTAAAATAATTTGGTCTGATGAAAGCATGATAACCAAAAATGGAATTTTCAACCGACGTAACAAGAATTATTGGGAAAAACAAAATCCTTATTTAAAAAAAAAGGAATCAAGACGTCAACATAGATGTAATATATGGATGGGAATTTTGGGATGAAGAATAATAGGACCTTTTATTTATCACATCAATTTAAATGCCGAACGATATCTCAACTTGCTAAGGACTGATTTAGAAAATACCTCTAGCAATAAGGATGCTATTGAATCAACACAAATATTTTTTTTATTTATTATGTGATTAAGATTGTGCAATTGGCTTATGACACATTTCCAACGGAATGTGTATATTTAAATCAATGGCACACTAACCATATACGTAATGTAATTACAATGATGTGGTATTTATTTGGTAAAGACTTGAAAACACGAAAAAAATCTCGATATGCAAATAATCAGAATTAAGGTACAATTGAACCAGTGAATAAGAATTTTCTTTCTTGTCTAGTAGTTGCTTGGAAGTGTGAATAATTACTATAGCGTCTCGTTGTAAACGGACATATGAATGAGCTCTATTTCCGTATTACCTGATTGAATGTCATGATTCAAATTGGTTATGGCATCATTAGCTACAGCAGATTTTTCTTCAAAACCTGACATTCTTTAGATCTAGCGCAAAGTTATGGTTTCAATGTATATCCTTTTACAGTAAACTTATATACCGCGAAAGACTAGGGTGGGTATCAAGAATCTTTGGGCAATCTTAACTTCTTTTTGGGTTTAAAAGTTGTTTTAATACCATCCCTAATTAGATTTATGTTTTCAATTCTGTGATTTTAGTTAACAGTATTATTACTGAACGTATTATGTGCCTATGCATTAGTTAAATTCAAAAATAAGAATGCCTAGTAGGGGATCACAAAAACGGTAAGTCGATAAATTAGTAAATAATTTGGTAGTTCACGTATTTGATAACATACGACTTCGGTGATTCCTTGAACATTAATGTCTAAAATCATTATTTTAGATTATTTATTTAACCGATTTTAATACACTTACAGTTTTCCAAGATTCCAAGATACTAGACATTTAGACCTTGAAACACAAGGTGACAAGTGAACACATGTTTCACAATTAACAGATTGACACTCTTATTTTATGAAGAATCAGTTTTATGGGTGTAAATACAACCGTTCTAAGCACCAGCAGTACCCGGACACCGTGTACTGCGTTAATTTCAAAACAAGAGTCTTTAGCTGGTTTCTGGGTATATGCCAACAACTTGCATCCCCCCTTACCAATAACATTGTAACTCGATAGCCCTTTCGACAATATTCTTTTTCGTGCGTTTTTTAACTTCTGTGTTTTGTCATTACCAAACTTCACCAATCTTCAACCCTTAGATTTGTACCGTTTTGTTTATCCCCGCAAGTAGCATATCTCAGAGAGAGCCAGGGCAGCATATTTGGTCCAGTGCCTTGGTCCTGCATTTTTGGATCTGTATCTAGGTCCAGCGTCTTTGGTACTGTATCTTTAGTCGATCGTTTTCGTCCTATCGCGGTTGACCCATTTTTCTGCATTTTCACTTTTTGACGAATCACCATCGTATCAGCAATAATTTCTAGCGCTTTTTACAACATTCCTTAAGTCCCTAGATTAAAGAAGTATTGTAAAATAGAAAATTACAAAGTATCCCGGCGGTGTGCGAGCGTGAGCACATGCGTGCATGCGTGCGAAAATACGCGTATCTGAAGGAAAGGAAAGGAAAGATCCACGAGTTTCTTTCTCTGCCCAAGGGAGAGGGCAGGCTGCTAGAGCTTTCCGAGCTCTTTGAGCCACAATCATGGATTCCCAGTATACGCACATACGTATATATGCATGGATATATATATATATATATATATATATATATATATATATATATATATATATATATATATATATATATATATATATATATATATATATACATATACGCACAGGCACACGCAGTCGCACACGTACACGTACACGAAAACGCGCACGCACACGCACACGTACAGTCACATTCACACGCACACGCGCAAGCACACGCACACGCATACGCACAGGCACACTCACACGCACACGCACACTTACTCGCACACGTATACGCACACGCACGCTTACACGCACACGCACACGCACACGCACACGCACACTCATACGCACTCACATGCAAATACACTCGCACACGCATACACTTAACATCCTCGCACATACACATACACGCACAGGTCCAGGCAGACGTACACTCACTCACACACACACCCACACTCATACACACTCGCACACGCATATGTACACGTATAGGCACACACATACACAGGGCACACGCAAACGCACACACACGTACACGCATACGTACACGCACACGCACGCGCACGCACACGTACACGCAATAATATATATATATATATATATATATATATATATATATATATATATATATATATATATATATATATATATATATATATATATATATATATATATAGCACAGGCACACGCAGCCGCACACGTACACGTACACGAAAACGCGCACGCACACGCATACGCACAGGCACACTCACACGCACACGCACGCTTACACGCACACGCACACGCACACGCACACGCACACACACACACACATGCGCAATCTCATACGCACTCACATGCAAATACACTCGCACACGCATACCCTTAACATCCTCGCACATACACATACACGCACAGGTCCAGGCAGACGTACACTCACTCACACGCACACCCGCACTCAAACACGCTCGCACACGCACATGACTACACGCACATGTACACGTGTAGGCACACACATATACAGGGAACACGCAAACGCACACACACGTACACGCCTACGTACACGCACACGCACGCGCACACGTACACGCAAACACACACGCACTCGCATACGCAGACGCACGCGCACGCAGACTCACACTCATACGCACATGAACACGAACACGTACACGCACAAGCGCACCTACACGCACACGCACATGCGAACGCACACGCACCTGCACACGCACACGCACACGCACATGAACGAGTACACGTTCACGCAGATGCAGACGCACACGAACACGCACACTTACACGCCAACGTAGAATCACACTCATACGCACACGCACACGCACACGCATACGTTCCAGCACACGCACGCGCACAAGCACACGTACACGCAAACGCACATGCACACGCGCACACACGCACACGCACACGCTCACGCACACGCACACGCATGCGGCTACGTACACTCACACTCACATGCTCACGCTCACGCACACGCACACGCACACGCACACGCACTCGCACAATCAAACGGACACGTAAACGCACAAGCACGCGCACACGCACACGCACACGCACGCGCACACGCACACGCACACGCACGCGCATACTAATACGCACACAAATGCTCATACACCCGCTCAAGCACACGCACACGCGGATGCACACGCTCTCGTACACGCACACGCACGCGCAAATACACACAAACACGCACATGCACTCTCACACTTACACGCCCACATACACCCACACCCACACGCACACACACCCACACGCACACGCACACGCACACTCACTCGCACGATCACACGCACAAGCACTCGCACTCGCACACGCATAAACACATACACACGCACACGCACACGCACACGCACACGCACACGCAGTAGCACACACACACGCACACGCACGCACACACGCACACGTACACGTACACGTACACGTACATGCACACGTACACGCCAACGTAGAGTCAAACTCATACGCACACGCACACGCACTAGCACACACACGCACACGCACGCACACACGCACACGTACACGTACACGTACATGCACACGTACACGCCAACGTAGAATCAAACTCATACGCACACGCACACGCACACGTTCCAGCACACGCACACGCACACGCGCACACACGCACACGCACACGCACACGCTCACGCACACGCACACGCATGCGCCCACGTACACTCACACTCACATGCTCACGCCCACGCACACGCATACGCACACGCACAAGCACACGTAAACGCACACGCACACGCACGCGCACACGCACACGCACACGCGCACGCACACGCACGCGCACGCGCACACGCACACGCACGCGCATACTAATACGCACACATGCTCATACACTCGCTCAAGCACACGCACACGCGGATGCACACGCACTCGCACACGCACACGCACGCGCAAACACACGAACACGCACATTCACCCTCACACTCACACGCCCACATACACCCACACCCTCACGCACACACACACCCACACGCACACGCACTCGCACACGCACACGCACACGCACATGCACACGCACACGCACTCGCACACGCACACGCACACGAACGCACACACGCACACGTACACGTTCCAGTACATGCACACGTACACCCACACGCATGCGCACACTCACACGCATACGCACACGCCCGCGTACACGTACACGGACAGGCACACGCACAAGTACACATACACGCACACACACGCACACGCACACGCACTCGCACACGCACACGAACTCGCACTCTAGTAGTAATATAAGGCCGGAGCTACTCCGCTTCAAGGTCACCCATGTAAATCTTATGGGATTTATTTCAAGGTCAAGTGAGTTTTCTCATTATGCCAGAACGCGCTCCACGCCTCAAGGACGTTTGAAGCATGCTTTTGGCGGGGAATTTAAATTTTTGGGGCAGGTCAACGTCAAAGTAAAAATAGAAATTGCAATATCATCTTCATCATCATATTACAATTCTTAGAAGTCTAAAAGTGTAGTGGTCAAGGTCAAAGATTGTTGATCTGTAGGGATATCGTATAACATTTCTTAGAAGTGTAAAAATAGATTAAGTTCATGGAAAGAAGAAGAAGAAGAAGCCTAGGTTAGCGGTTTTGAAGGATGTAGATTTATAATAAAAAGGCTTCCTTGGGTGTGTGTGATTTAGTATTACCAGAAATGACGAAAATGGTAGTATGCAAGATAGGAAACGCAAGAAAAGAACAAGTATTAACTATTGTGGAGCGAAAGAAGAGGTTGGAGGTGTTGATACGAAAAATTAAAGATTTAAAGGTAGATTTAGAGATGTATGAAATAAATAGAAGAATGAGAGCTTCGAGTATGGAAATAAAAAAGAACAAGTATGAATTATTGTTGAGTGAAAGAAGAGGTTGGAGGTGTTGATATGAAAAATTAAAGATTTAGAAGGTAGATTTAGGGGTGTACGCGTTTTCACATATAAATTTCTAATGCTTGTTTTTAAGAAAAGTATGTAAATTTTCTTAAATCATGTAAAATTTGGGATTTTGTTCTTCCAAATATTAAGTTACCCAATTAGATGTTTCATTACGGAAATTTTTATCCTATAAAAAGAATCTTTTAAAAACTGTATTTATGTATTATATTTTAACGAAATAAATGCATAATCATGTAACAAAAACAAATTTCATCTTATTAAAACTGTGTTATAGTTGATGTGAATATTTTACCTTAAGGAAAAAAGTATTAAAACATTTATTTTCACAACCTCTACACATTATAGGTGATCTGAATATTTCACTATAAGAAATAAAGTAAAATAGAAAAATAAACATTTATTTACAAATAACACTAGTCTAACAATTATATTATATAGTGATGAGAACGTTGGAAATGTACGAGGTGAAGCTGAAGATGAAGAGTTTAAAAATAAGAGGGTGCAAAATAAATAAATAATGTGTTATGAAGTTTGATTTAACTATATTATAAAATAATAAGTTCGCATTTTCGCATATAAATTTCTAATGCTTGTTTTAAGAAAAGTATGTACATTTTTAAAAATCATGTAAAATTTGAGATTTTGTTCTAAATATTATTATTATTATGTTACCGAATTAGATGTTTTATTAAGGAAATTTGTATCCTATAACAAGAATCTTTTAAAAACTGTATTTAAGTATAATATTTAACGAAATAAATGGATAATCATGTAACGAAAAACAAATTTCATCTTACTAAAACTTTAGTGACATCAAAGAGATTTTGAACTTGGAAAAATTGTGCAAAATCGTTATGCAACTACTTATGATTTTTACTGTTTATGTTTAATTCCACATGTAAAATTGCAATACTTTTTTGATGTATAATCTCTACACTTTATAGTTATAGGTAATGTGAATATTTCACCTTAAGGAAAAAAGTAAAAAGAATTAAAACGTTTATTTTCAAAACCTCTACACATTATAGGTGATTTGAATATTTCACTATAAGAAAAAAAGCCGAAAAAGGAATTAAACATTTATTTTACAAATAACAACAACAATTAAAACTACTTTAGAAAAAATAATAAAAAAACTAAACTACACTAAACTACACTTAGCACTCTAAGGATCCATATTGTCCAAGGCACGAAACACTAGTTCTGCATTCCGACCAGTTTTTTCGGCCGATGCCAACTCGTCCCTGGCCTCAGCTAACTCCTTAGCTAGCCGGGCCACACGATTGCTGAGTTCAGCCACACGATCTTGGTTCGAAATGCAGAAATCACGCAGCCACTCCAAATTTGTTTCCCGCAGATGATGCAGCCTTACCGCGGGCTCGGGGGGTTGACACGTCTCAGGGAGTTGGTGCCCTTGCGAAGGCATGTCGAGCAGCAGGAGGTTTTAACCCCCACGCATCCACGCCGGCGATGCTACCGCGGTAGTAGCAGGAGAGATACTGTAAGTGGAGAATGAATCACATTAATAATGCAATCATCATACATAAATTAAGAAATAAGTAACTTACTTTTCGAAGTAGCGTGCAAAATCTTCTTCGACATCACTGTCCCGGATACTTATCACAGGAATATCTGCAGGTGATGATAATGGTGGTAGTGGCTGCGGTAGTGATACAGCAGTACTACTAGCTGGCTGCACCAGCAAGTGCTGCAGTATTTGTGGTTTTTCGTTATTTTTCTTTTTTAAGCTCAATTTCGTTTTCTGCATAATGACGCCATTGTAATGTATATATGTATACGTGTTATTGCAATATAGATGTACATATAATAACTGAATAAGAAGTGCAATGTTAAACGTATATATAGGTGTAGGTTTTGTTAACGTTGGAAAAACAAGTGGAAATGATAAGGGAAATGAACGAACATATGTGAGAGTAGTTCGTTAACTTAAATAAGGTTAAGGGACTAACCCAAGGTAATTATGTGATCTATAAAATTAGTAGCAAAATTTTTGACAACAGCTAGTATAATCAATTGGATGTCAAACTTTAATTGTTGGCAATTTTCTATAATTTTGGAGGGTGTCATATTACATTATATTGAGGTAATTTTTGAGGTGTGTCAAATTACATTTCATGGCAATTTCGGGGGTTGTCAAATTTACATTTTTCCACAATTCTGTGGGGGTGTCAAATTACATTTTTTGGTAATTTTGGGGGTGTCAAATTACATTTTTGGTAATTTTGGGGTGTCAAATTACATTTTTTTGGTAATTTTGGGGGTGTCAAATTACATTTTTTGGTAATTTTGGGGGTGTCAAATTACATTTTTTGGTAATTTTGAGGTGTCAAATTACATTTTTTGGCAATGTTTGGCAATTTTGGGGTTCATTCACCCCACGGAAATGCCCAAAAATGTCAAAAAGGTAACTTTAAGCACTTTGGTTGTCAATCTTTACGGTATTGAAAGGCGGCCTTGGTTCATTATATATATATATATATATATATATATATATATATATATATATATATATATATATATATATATGTATTGTCTTATGCGCTTTACTATTTTATAACCTTGCTCTATTTCTTATCTTTTGAAGGACATCAATGTTCCATAAACTCGTTGACCATCGGGTTATTGTACCCTCTATCGTTAACTTGAGAAGGTATATAAACCGATGATGCACGGTAAGATGGCAGATATCGCAGCTTAAAGTTAAAAAGCGATTACCTTCCGACAATTGTCTTTGTAATAGTTCTAAAGTGTTTTGTAGTCTGAAAATAGTTAACAAAACGGTCACTCCCCAGTTACGCTGATTTTTTAAAATTGTTCGTGTGTGTCTGTGTAAATTTAAATAATATTTATTTACATTGAATATTATAGCTTCTAAGGTAAATAAGCAGTTAAAATAATTAGATATGAATATAAATTCGGTTTCTGTTACAAGTAGTGAATTAATTAAGGTAATTCGCAAAGCTATTAAACTATTGAAAACTAAGGATGAAATAACCAGGCATATTCATATGTTAACAAATAATATCAGGACTTTGAAAAAATTTATTAAAATTCAAATGTATACTGTAAATGAAAATCCACTTAGACTTGAAAGTAATTTATCAATTCTCAAATCTTATCTGGCGAAATTAAATCAATTAAGACAGACTTTAGATAAAAGAGGCGCTGGTGTAGCAATCAGTTCAAGTAACTTGCAGTGGCACGATGTACAATCTTGCTTCAATGACAGGTTACTTACAGGTATTATAGTCAATTTAAATATTAAAGATCCGCTAGTATTCTTGAAACGTGCTTATAAAAGTTTTTCGAGAAAAATTAATGTAATGTTACGACAATCAATGCTTAAAGTAAATGTCGTTTTAGCGTGTCATTTCATTCAACTTCAACACCTTGAGCTTGACTTAAAAACGTTTGCTTCCAAAAATGAAATTATAGATGTTGGTACCGATCTTAAACAATGGTACAAAACGCATGTATTCGATAAACTTCAGGCAAAATTAGAAAAGTTTGCGGAAAGGGGCTCGGGATGGGCGTTGCAAGAAATTTTACACTTAAAGGTTAATATTAATAATTACATTCCTATAATGGGAGGCGTTTCAACGTATGTTAAAGTACCTAATTTCATAGCAATGAAGTGGGCAGTTGTTAATGTGAAAAATAATGATGAATACTGTTTCTTGTGGGCCATAGTATCTGCTTTATTTCCAGTACAAAATCATAACGATAGAATTTTTAGTTATCCTCATTTTAGCGATATTTTAAAATATGAATCTATTCAGTTTAATATTAAATTAAACGACATCGGCAAATTTGAAAAGTTAAACAACCTTTCAATTAACTTATATTGTGTAAAGGGTAAAAAAGTGTTTCCATTTTTATTAAGTAAGAACCACATGAATAAGAGTCAATTAATTTACTGATTTTACCTTGCCATTCAAATAACAAATGTGGTGCAGAAGAAGGTATACCAAGTTACATTAATAGTAATAATAATACATTTTATCACTTTACTGGGATAAAAAGTATGTCAGCTCTGTTTGCCAAGCAACTATCCAATAGGGATCATAACAAATTTTTTTGTAATCGATGTCTGAATCATTTCTCTACAAACATTCTTTTAGAAAAGCATATAGCTCGTTGTCACGAAATTAATACGTGTTCCTCTAGATTACCGATGAGTGACGATGAAAAATTTTTAGAATTTAAACATTTCACATATCAAGAAAAAGTACCGTTCATCATTTATGCAGACCTTGAAAGCATACTTGAAAAATCCTCTCGGGTAGACGATGAAGGAAGTAATACACGTGTATGCGAAAAACATGTTCCCTTTAGTATAGCTTATTATTTGAAATGTTCTTATAACGACTCATTATCTAAATTTCAGTTGTACAGGGGCGAGGATTGTATTACGTGGTTTGTTAATGAATTATTAAATTTGGCGTATTGGGTTAACAATATATTTAATATGGTTGTACCAATGGATAACCTAACACAAGATCAGATTAAAGATTTTGAGAATGCGGTAGTATGTCATATTTGTAGGAAACCATTTACGGGGGATAATATTAAAGTTAGAGACCACGATCATTTGACAGGAAAGTATAGATCCGCGGCACACAGAGGTTGTAATTTAAATTTTAAGGTGTTCCATGTTATACCTGTAGTATTTCACAATCTTAGTGGTTACGATTAACACTTTATTATTCGCGAATTAGCAAACGGTTTTCCGGGCCAGGTCAAACTTTTACCGTTAAATAAAGAAAATACATTTCATTCACCAAATTAGTCAACAATACAAGGATACACTATAGGTTTATTGACTCCTTTAGGTTCATGAGTAGCCGTATTGAGAAATTGTCATCATATTTGGAGAATGATAAAAAAAATATTACCCGATCAAATTGTAATAGTGATAATGAATTTAGTTTATTAGTTTGTAAGGAAGTCTTTCCATATGAATATGTTGATTCTTGGGATAAACTTAATGAAACTACTTTACCTCCAAAAACTGCATTTTTTAGTAAGCTTCAAAACAAAGATATTACGGATAAAGATTATATGCATGCGGTTAATGTTTGGAATACGTTTAAACTTGAAACGTTAGGTCAGTACTCGGATGTATATCTAAAAACAGATGTTTTACTTTTGGCGGATGTTTTTGAAAGTTTTCGTCGAACCTGCTTAAGCGCATATCAACTGGATCCTCTTTATTATTATACAGCACCAGGTTTGGCATTTGATGCAATGTTAAAAATTTCTCAAGTTAGATTAGAACTTTTTACCGATATCGACATGGTTATGTTCATCGAAAGAGGTATTAGAGGAGGAGTATCGCAGTGTTCCAACCGTTACGCGAAAGCTAATAATAAATACATGGGTGAAAGCTACGATTCTAGTATCCCAACGAGCTTTTTAATTTATTATGATATTAACAGCCTTTATGGAAGAACAATGGAAGAATTTTTACCATATGGTGAATTTTCTTTCATCGGTAAGCCTAATATTGAATGCTTATTAAATAATCCTAACGATTCAGACATTGGTTACATCATAGATTGTGACTTGGATTACCCCACACAGTTACATGAGTCCCACAGCGATCTACCTTTGGCACCTGAGCACATGATACCCCCAGCCCCGTATTCCAAATCCAAATTAAAGAAATTATTGCTCACATTGTACCCAAAACGTAACTACGTTCTTCACTATAGGAATTTAAAAATGTATTTAGAGCAGGGATTAAAACTAGTTAAAGTAAATCGGGTTTTACGTTTCTAACAGTCGGCGTGGTTAAAAACATATATAGCTTTGAACACAATGTTAAGGCAGGAATCAAAAAATGAATTTGATAAGAACTTTTTTAAATTAATGATTAATAGCGTTTTTGGTAAACTTATGGAAAATGTTCGCAAATATAAGGATGTGCGTTTAGTCACAAAATGGGAAGGTCGCTTTGGGGCTCGCGCACTTATATTCAAACCCAATTTTCACAATTGTACTATATTTGACAACGACATGATTATAATAGAAATGAACAAATTGGAAGTTTTTTTGAATAAACCTATATATGCAGGATTTTCGGTATTAGATGTTTCAAAAACCTTTTTATATGATTTTCATTATAATTATATTTTAAAGAAATTTAAAAATAATGCCAAACTATTGTATACGGATACAGACAGTCTTGTGTATGCCTTTTCTGTACCCGACATATATCAGAGTATAAAAGAGGATGTTAATAGATTTGATACCTCAGACTATGATCCCGATAACGTTTATAACATTCCATTAGTTAACAAAAAAGTGCCAGGCTTAATGAAAGATGAAAATCACGGTAAAATTATGTTAAAGTTTGTTGGTTTACGCTCAAAAATGTATGTATACTCTGTTAACGAAAACAAAGTTGTAAAGAAGTCCAAAGGTTCTACATCGGCTAGTGTCAGACAAGTTACATTAGATGATTATAAAAGGGCTCTGTTCGACTATAATATTGTAAAGCGTCACCAGCGTCTTATAGGATCAAAGAAAACATTCGGTGTTTACAATAAAACAAAATAAGGTGGTTCTTAGTCCTTATGATGATAAAAGATTAATACATTTTGGGTTAACTGATACTCGTCCTTGGGGATTTAATGTTACATGATCTTATACTTTTCTTTTGTTGTTGTAGAAATTATAAAATGAGTAATCAGCAATCTCTAAAGAAATGGATAAGGAATTGCAACATTTCTCGCAAGAAATTTATAAGAAATTTTTGAAGCATGCCTTAATGGGGAAGGGTTCTATAGAGGTTTATACTCTAGTTGATAACATACTTCAGAACATTGTAATACCTGATGAATGCTTTAAGTGGTATGCTGAGAATGCAGATGGAGCGTGTATCGAAACGATTAACACATTATTTAACGTAAAGGTTAAGTTAGACCGATATATTAAAATGTTATTAGAAGTTTGTGTAGAAAAAGATTTTATAACTGATATAGAATTAGAAAATGTAATTGGTCAAATTTTTTTCTTTAAATTTAAAAATTTCTTTTAAAAGATATGTATGTAACTTGCTAAACGATAATGATAATTGCTTTACACCTAAAGTACAATATAGTATCGAAAATATTAAGAAACAATATCATGATATTACTTGGGCTACTAACGAATTTATTTCAACTGCTGCTTATTATGCTAACTGTAAATCACTTAAGCTATATATCGATGTAATTAATGAGCAAAACTTTAAATACACTTTTGAACCGTCAAAAAATTTTGAACATTTCACAATATACAACTGGATTCTGGAAAACGTTGAAAAAGGTCGGAAAGGCGAACGGTTAGGTTGGACAAGCGGACCTGACTCTGGTAAATGGCCATCAGTTAAGTTTGAGGACTACAAAGACACTTTAGGTTTAATACATAAGATAATTAGATAGATTAAACAAAAAAATTATGTATATATCAGTATGTTTTTATTAATAAAAAAATAAATTACAATTTGTCTTTTATTATTATTTTCTTACAGAAATTACATCCTATGTTAGTCTGTACCTTAAGTACACTATATTACAATAATTTATTATTCATATTAGTCGATACCTATACAAGCCGGACATTTATATCCGTTATTAAACCAATAGTGATGCTTTCTACAGTAATTTAAGTGTTCCAAACTGCTTGTTGTTTTTACCGGCATTATTGAAATACAAATGAGCTTATTATACAATCCTCTATTGCTTATAAATTTGAGTTTTTATTTCTAGTTAAGTAGTTAACAATAATATGCTTATAAAAGTTTATTGTCATCGTCGATCCTCGAGTATTCGTTTAATCCCAACCATTTCACGTACACTTTATTCTTCTTACGTCGAATGACCTTTTCCACCAAGTACACATCCGGATATTTAGCTTTTTGCAGTTCCTGTCCATAAAATCCACCTAGTATAGGTGTATCTTTCATGTCTTCTAGCAAGTACGTGACCGGATTGGTTACGCGTACTTTAACAATCTTGAAAAGTTCACTAGACCAGTTTGGTATATAACCTTTATCAAAGATGCTTTTAAATTTACTAATGCGGACTATGTCACCCACCATGAACCGATGTTTTTTATTAAAGATTTTCAGATTCTAATATACATTAAGCTTTGTGTTAGAATTTACTTCGCTAGGTTTCATTCCGATCGTTCGATGTTTACGGTTATTGTACTCTGCCGTCACTTCTTCGAGAAGTGGACCAATCCATACGTATTTTCCATGCACCCCAAATTTTTTATACAGGGTATTCTTGATTGTCCTAATCACTCTTTCTGCTATGCTAGCCTTTTTAGTGCTGTAGGTGGAATAGTGATTAATGTTATGTTTTATCATCAGGTTAGCGAAATGCTTATTGTAGAACTCTTTTCCAGCATCTGTTTGAAGATTTTGGGAGTCCGTTCTTTAAAAATGGTTTGCGTAGCTTTCATAACTTCTACCCCGTCTTCGTCTTCAAACCTCTCGTCCATAGGTATTTAGAGAAACAGTCGATAACTACCAGGATGTATCTGTAGCCCTTATTCTGTTTGAAGTAAGGTATAAATTCAGCTAAATCGGCTTGCCATAGATCATCGAATCCCTTAATAATAGTGCGTCTACGAGGGAAATTTTTGCGTGCCGGTTTATGCAACTCGTTTACCACTTGTTCCATCCTTCCTTATCGTTCCATCCTTTACTTAACGTTTCTTTAGTTGCATTTAAATCTGCTTGTACTACCTCAACATAATTACGAACATCATTTATAAGCGACGTCACTAACTGAAGACAAAACTCGAGGTAACCTTTATTTATGGCATCGGAGTCTTCTTGAGGATCGGCTACCGCTCTTAAGCGGTTCCCATTTAAATGGAACCTCGTCAGTTGATAGTGCTGTAAGGTTAGCGCGTCTTGAGGTTCGATGGGATCGGCTACATTAGTTAAACGCTTATTTTCGACATTAAACTTATCGTCGGTAATGGAGAATTGCGATTTTAGCAGTTTATGGAATTGAGCTTGAACATGAGGGCGTCCAAACTTGTCCATCATTGCGCGAACTATGGTTGACTAAAAAAGTTTTCGGAGGGTTTCTCAATATATCCATCTTCGTATAGTTCTTCCACGACTGACATGATATCATTAACGAGCCCAGTATTACCGACCATTTTTTCAGCCCACAGGACCTCCAAATCTTGAATCAATTCATGCACGTTGTTCCAGTATTTGTATTCAACTGGTCGTCCAATTTCTTTGAATATTGTAACTTCACCCCCCTTTTTCTCCTTCACCTCCACCTTCTCCAGTAAGCGTTTAATTATCCCTGTATATTTTTTGGCACGTGTACCTTTCAATTGTTCATCCGGGTTGTTATCACGACGAGCTGCATTAGTTGCAATTAAGATTTGTGTATAGTTCGTCTCGTCTTCGCTAGTTATTAGACGTTTGTCTGGTTCGTTCATTATTATTAGATCATAGAGACCGCTCGTACCATTATACCGAACTCCCTTAATAATCAAATCCTTTCCGTCTATCTTTACTGGTGTCTTGCCAATTGCCCACTTATCGCTTGAAATGTCGTAAAGAACTCCATAAGTGGTATCAATTGCATTCGATGCATCGCTTAGCATGCGTTCTATGTATATTCGTGGTAATGGATCATATTGTTCCAGAAATTCTCTCGATGCAGAGGTATTGAGTGAAATAGAATCGGTGGTATTCGCTACATGTTCTTCTTCTTCTTCTTCCACTTGGGGTGTAATTTCTCCAATCACACTAGTCTCGAGGAACGATGGTGTCTCTTCACGCAGAGGATTTCTTTGAAAATACGGAAGTTGTGCGAATGGACTAACATAATTACTACTACTACTAAAAGAAGATGATCTTCGTTTGTTAATTCCTCGCAAATGATAAGGTATTGACGGTGTGGTACCATACTGCTGAATCGGCGACCTTTTCTCTTTGATAGGGGAGGAATGACGTTTTGGTGACGGTTTTGTGAATACCTCCACCTCCTCCTCCTCAGCATCCTCCGGCTCCGTCTTTACTAGCGGTTCGATTTTCTTTGCAATGTTTGCAAGTGGTTCAATGAGTGGTTTGTAAGTTTTAGTGAAATTTGCCTCTTTAGTAAATCGATCCTCCTTAAGATGATCATATTTTTGCTGTATAGCTTTACGAACTTGAATTATACGTTTTGTCAACGCTAATCTTTCGTTTCCATCGGTGCGGATCAGCAATAAAACAGATAAAACAGGTCTAACAGGTAAATAAACAGCTCTGTTTAAAACAGGTCAGTTTAAAGCAGGTCTGTTATGTACCCTGTTGAAACGGGGCTGTTTACTTGTAGGCTGTTTTTCCCAAATGATATTTTAACGATACTGCTATGGTATTATATACTGATCGAAGCCTTTCCTAAAACGGCCGTTTTCTACTTCAGCGTCTTTATTTATTACCAGGAATCCGTATCGATTTCGCCAACTCTCTGAGCACATGTCTCGAAACAATTGCATGCTTACAATTGGGGCGACATGATCTTCATGTATGTGACGCAAACTCAAATCATCCTGTTCGAAGAGCACTATTAAATTGGCGTTATCTCTAATCAGCTGTTTGGGGATTTTAGTATAGGTTTGACCCAAGTAGAAGCAGTCAATGTTATTATGACGTACCATTGAAAAGTACGCTCTAATATGGTTTTGTTTTTCGCAAGCGATATCGTCAAAGATAAACACTGAATTGGGTTTTGCCTCGCTCGGTTCCATAATGTCAGTATTATCACTGAAGCAATAATAACCAATATCTTTCATGGGATCTAGAATTTCACCCAAGAGTCGATATTTTTCTTGATTCAACGATTTCGAATAGACATACACGTGTTTGCAATTTTGGTAGGCTATTATGTACTTGTTGACATTGAAATCCAGATGCATCGCTTCGTATGGGTAACTTTCCGAGTTGAGGTGTAACTTTAGATTGCGAATATTCACGTTATCGAAATCGGTCGCTCTTTCCGTCGTTGAAAACTTCTTCCCCTTTTGAAAAGCCACAATTGTCCATCGAGGTTTCTCCAATTGAGTGGAAGTTTTAATTGGCCATATGTCCGACTGTGTCTGTTTTAAAGCTGGCAATTCATATAGTTCCCATTGACGAAACGGAATCGTAATGGTTGTATTTTTATTGATTTTTTGGAGCAGACTTAGTTTAGCACTGTCGCTTAGCATCACATGCGGAATCTTCCATTGAATTTTATTTAACGTTATTTTAGCGTCGTCTGCGGTACCCTTATAACAATCAGCATCGCTTCTGGAACGTATTAACACCAACTCCTGTCGCATATTCACGATAACTTGCTGATAATCTTCCATACTTCCGAATATGTGTTTTAGAGGTATACAGACGGTAAAATGTTTTTCTTTGTTGCTTTTAGCGTGTTCCACTTGTAACGGTTCCTCATTACTCGGTGACCATCCCAAATGCTGTAAACCTTTGCTTTCATTCCATGTGCACGATACGTATCCTTTGAGTGCGGATGTTATACCCGGATTTCTATATGTATCCACTTTCTGACCTCCTAACTCGTAACGTATTTCCTCGAAAAGGAATGGTGCAAAGTTGTTTGTTAGGTAACATGTTTTTACACCGGCTCCTTCTAGGGCCGAGCTCCATTCCATTTTACCTTCAATATACAGGAAACTATCGTATGTTGCGGTTACCAAATCTTGACTCTGTATCAATATACGGATCTCATCGGATAATCCATAATTAGAAGAGCCGTACGGAAGATATGTATGAATATCAGACTCCCTGCTTGAGTAAACCATTGTAGGCTCATGTCCTGTATTTATAGTATCATTGAGGGAAGTGGACCTTGGTTAATTCTTAAGACCATATTCTTTTAGTTCCAGTCGTACCGTAAATGGTTCGCTCTCCCCGAAATCGATTGATTCACCCTTCTGGTTCGTTAATTTAATTGAAATATTACCGATAGTATTGGTGTTGACTACCAAATACTGAGGATTGCTAGGAATTTTGTCTAAACGATACCCTGGTGGGACAGACACGTCTATTTCATACAGCACCTTCGCTGGATTCCCGTTTCTATACGAACCTTTGACAATATTACACTCTATGTGAATATTTGTATGTTTAATTATTTGTATATCTAATACAGAGATATGTAAAACGTTAGCTCCCAATATCACCGATTCAAAACCTAGCATACGTGCAATGGAATCCTTTTGAGTAAAATCTACGTCAAATTCACAGCTAAGCTCGCACTTGAGCGTGTTATTATTTGCCCTTAAACTAAAGAGACTTGTAGGAATGTGCGTTTTTATATATATGCTCAGTTCTTCCAACTCGTATGCGCCATGTGGAATTTCAATTGCGTTGAGTTCTGTCGCTTTTATGTAATAAAATTTATCGTTTCCAGCGTGTATATTCCTTATGCTATTACAACCGTAAAATCCGACGACACTGATTACGTAGGTTTTCTCGGAATTAAGTTCGATCGGGGGGTAAAAGTTATTACTCGCTATGTTACCAACACCCTCTACACTGAAGGTGATTGACATGGTGACTGTATGTTCCCAACCACTGAATATGCTATTTATATAGAAACTTTAAACAGAGATGTCCACAATTTGTGGTACCGAATTGTTGCTCTTGAGAGTAATTATACTATATTTTGCAATCGTGAAAATAGTCCAGAACTTCTCTCGGTGGTGGAATATTTCCGAAACTATCATAGTACCATACGCTTCCATCACGTTTTTTGTAACAAACCCAATGAGTACCACGTCCCTTTTGGTTATCTAAATTAATAATACCAGCCTCGTTATTCCATGACAATTTTGGCATATTATCTCTCATAAACACACCCCTAAAGTATGGTACATTCCTTGCGTGCTCTCTTAGCTCTACATCAGTCAACGGTCTTTTCGGTAATTTTTGAAGTTTTTTTTTATATTTATTATTGGTTTCAAGTGCAAAGCCATACCTCCTCCTGACCGATAGGGTTTCAAAAATATCACCCCACCGGTTTTCTTTCCTACAACGATGGCCTCCATTGCACGATTATGGCGCGAAGTTTCATCTAACATTTTCCTTGCACTCTAGATGCGTTAACTGTTCTTGCAATACCCGCTGCCCCTCCAGCTAAAGCACCGACCGCAGATAATCCCGCAAATAACGGTATAAGAAATGGTAAAAATCCACCCTCTTTAGGTAGCGGAATTACTCTGGGAACGCTTACTTTCCCCTTCCCACCTAATCTTTTTACAGTCAGTTTTGCTGCTGTAAGAGCTGATTTTATAGCCTTTATGATTCTAGGACTGTTTCTCATTTTCTTGCTAATTATTCCATGTAATTTCAATAGACTGCTACGCGATCGTTTTGTTCTGCTAACACCCATCCCTAACTTTCGTTGTGCCTTCATTATACCTGCTACAGCTAAAGCCTCTGTGCGTTCACCTAACTTTGCGTCGGGTGCCTTAACACGGTCCCAAGCTTTTCTCTCCAAAATATAATCAGCTCGATGTCTACTAACCAAGTCTTTACTATCCCCATAACTGATATCGTGAGCTTTGCAGTGAGCGTCTGGAAGGTTGATACCTGGATCACCACGCTGAAGCCTTTTATCTAATTTAGTTCCGGGACCACAATACTGATACCCTGGAATATGGAGCTCAACGGGTAGCTTATTAATGAGAGTACTAACCAGACCACCCCCACGTGCACTTCTCCGCTTCCAAACTAACATTGTTTGTGTGAAGGGGGAATTGTTATATTTCTAGGTAACGATCAAGAACAGGCAGATATTTTATCAATATTTTATTTATTCATATATGTGATACAGCAAATAGCTAGGTCGATAATGCAACAGCTCCATCATACAAACTGTATCGTGAGAATTTATATCATACATTCAACACATTTTCAAAGTCATGATAAATGTTATCGCTGTTTGTTTCATCATCACCATACTCCATCTTACGAAAGTGGCGGTAGTTGTTGACTTGCTCGATGAGATTTTGAAAGAAACAGGGGAGACCGTATGATTCCAGTAAATCCAACCTATAGTTAATTATATCCTGTAAGTTGAAAAGCTCTTCAGAGTCGTTCTTGTTTAACGTACAGTAACGACCGTGGTTTTGCTGAATTGTTATGCTTTT
Organism: Vesta saturnalis; assembly: GCA_036346205.1. Taxonomy (NCBI): domain Eukaryota; kingdom Metazoa; phylum Arthropoda; class Insecta; order Coleoptera; family Lampyridae; genus Vesta; species Vesta saturnalis. Next base: position 528,908 of record JARFJB010002026.1, on the reverse strand, counting down.
TAATAACCTTTCTGATGATGGTGATGATGATGCGCCTTTAACTACTTCCCAATTATAAAAAATGATAAAATTGTTACCAAGCAATTCTGAACTTTTCTAGTATTCAATGTCCGTCTCCTCGTTGATATTTGACCAATCAATGTGGTTTTCAGTTTCTTGGGAACAAAAAAATTTCATTTCCAGATATGTTTGAAACTTGAGTAGCACCTCCCAATCCTGCCTTTTCATAACAATGAGTCCGTCTGCACATACGATTCGTATAACTGCCTCAAGATGCTGCTGCATACTGTATCCAATTTCAATGTATTTGTTTTTTGGAGAATTGGCCTCGAATAAATCATATAAGCTACAATCAATTAAACGTTCATCAGTAGCGGTGTTATGTAAATTTTCAGTTGTGGAAGAGCATTCGGTAGATATAGCTGCTGTGGTAGAACTATCCCCATTATTACAACACCAACACGAATATGTGAAGAAATTATTATTACAACTATTCTTGCTATCCATGTACAGTCTTTTAAAATTCATTTCAATGAACTTGTGTGTTGACTGCGAGAATTGATCAATTTGTAACCGTAAATATATATTTTATAATTATTATACGTTTTCCCCCACCTCATAACATTATTATGATGGTGGAGGGGAGAACAGTTCTTGTAAATCTATCATGATATACCTCAGCACGATGTTGTTCTTGTAGTACGGGTGATAAAATGCATTCCAATTGTTTTAAATTACGACGGAAACGTAATCTATCCAGCGCCAAATTTTCCCACAGCCCTCTTCTTGCATTACGATAAGCAAAGGACCACACTATCATATTATACACTACATTTTTAGTCTCATCAATAACAACTCTCCTCATTATGATGTATCTACTCTTCATTTAATCAAGAAATAAAAGTCACTATTTGCAATTAAAAATATTTATAGTTTTTATTTTCAAACAATTATACATGGATATACATTATTATTATTATTATTATTATTATTTTACAGAAATGTTAAATTCGTTGTCTTTCCTACAGTTCCGGTACTGGTGATGTACACGTCTTTCTCAGCCAGACCTTGTTTAAACGTTTCAATGCGATCTTCTTTTTTGAAGTATTCATAAAATCGTAAAGGAAGTATACACTTAAAGTTTTCAGTTTCAATGACAATATGCTTCCCATACTTCGTGTCGATTGCAACGATATCAATCACTTTATATTTTGCACCCACCTCAAACTCTTTTACATTCGTGAAAGGTTTACAGAAAGTGCTACTGTTTAATGCAGATAGATACATCTTTACTGATTCGAGCACGCTTTTGAATTATAGTTTCCACCGGAACTGTCTCTCTATATATATTTTTCAAGGTAGAGGGGGGAATTGCACCAGTAGGCTAATCACACACAACACTCACTACCCCCTTTTTCCTTATATTTTTACTCTAAACTACCCCCACTATGCAGATATGACCTACTTTTTATGCATAGCTTACGAAAATGTAACCTGTACTTAGTTTTGAGAGTCACCACGAGTGATCTTGAAGTAGTTCCTTTATGACGTGGAGTACCCATCACAACATGTTTAAACTTGTTTATACCAGTAATTTCTAGTTTTAGCTCTGACCTTGACCTTCAATGAACTCATGACCTACTTTTTATGCATAGCTTACGAAAGTGTAACCTCTATTTAGTCTTGAAAGTCACCACGAGTGACCTTGAAGTGGAGTAGCTCCGGTCCTATATTACTTGACCTGCTCCAAAAATTCTCCCACCCAAAAGCATGCTTCAAACGTGCTTGAGGCGTGGAGCGCGTTCTGGCATAATGAGAAAACTCACTTGCCCTTGAAATAAATCCCATAAGATTTACATGGGTGACCTTGAAGTGGAGTAGCTCCGGCCTTATACTACTGCTCACTCTCACACGCACACGAACACGCACACGCACACGCGCACGCACACGCACACGAACACGCACAGGCACACGCACAGGTACACTGACACGAACACGCACACGCACACGCACACACACACACACACACACACACACACTCACACACACACACACACAACCACATGCGCAAACTCATACGCACTCACATGCAAATACACTCGCACACGCTCACCATCAACATCCTCACACACACACACACACACACGTACACGCACACGTCCAGGCACACGCACACTCACTCACACGCACACCCACACTCAAACACACACGCACACGCACATGCATACACACACATGTACACGTATAGGCGCACACATGTACAGACACACGCACACGCAAACACACACGCACACGCACTCGCACGCGCACACGCACACGTACACGCAAACGCACACGCACTCGCATACGTACCCCCACGCGCACACGCACACTCACACTCACGTAGGCTAACACTCATACGCACACGAACACGAACACGAACACGCACAAGCGCAATCACACGCACCCGCACAAGCACACCCACACGCACACGCACATGCGCACTCACACGCACTTGCACACGCACACCCACACTCACACGAACGCGCACGCGCTTACGCAGACGCACACACCCACGAACACGCACACTCACACGCCTACGTAGAATAACACTCACACAAGAACACGTATACGCACACGCACACGTACCGGCACACGTACACGCAAAGGCACACGCAACCGCATACGCACACGCACACGCACACGCACACGCACACGCACACGCTCACGCACATGCACATGCACACGCAAATGAATTCGCACACGTTCACGCAGACGCACACGCACACGAACACGCACACTCACTCAAACGCACACCAACACCCAAACACACTCGCACACACACATGAATACACACACATGTACACGTATAGGCACACACATGTACAGGCACACGCACACGCACACACACACGCTCACTCATACGTACACGCAAACGCACACGCACTCGCATACGCACACGCACGTGCCAGCACACTCACACTCATACGCTCACAGACACGAACACGCACACACACGCGCACCCTCCCAAGCACACCCACAAGCACATGCACATGCGCACGCACACGCACTTGCTCACGCACACGCACACGCACATGAACGCGCACACTTTCAATCAGACGCACACGCACGCGAACACGCACACTCACACGCCTACGTAGAATCACACTCACACCCACGCGAACACGCACTCGCATACGCTCAGGCACGAGAACGCGCACAAGCACACGTACACGCAAACGCACACGCTCACGCACACCCACACGCACACGCACTCGCCCGCGTATACTCATACTCACGCATATGCACACGCACAAGCACACACGCACGCACACTCACAATCACACGCCCACGTACACTCACACTCACACGCTTACGTACACGCACACGCACACGCACGCGCACACGCACACACATGCACACGCGGACGCACAAGCACACGCACACGTAAACGCACGCGCCCAGGCTCACGCACACGGCTGCGCATGCTCATACGCACATACAAGCTCATACACTCGCTCACGCATACGCACATGCACACGCACTCGCATACGCACACGAACAAGCACACTCACACGCCTACATACACACACGCGTACGCACTAGCACAGGCACACGCACATGCACACGCGCACGCACAAGCACACACACACACGTACTCGCACACGCACACGCACACACCCACGCACCCGCCCTCGCACATGTACCCTCACATGCACACTCATGCACACACTCATACGCACACACATGCACAGACGTACACGCACAGGTGCAGATACACGCATACTCACTCACCCGCAAACGCATACTCAAACACACCCGCACACGCACATGCACACACACATGTACACTTATACGCACACACACACACACACACACACACACACACACGCACACACAGGTACACGTTCACGCGCACACACGCACACTCGCGCGCACATACGCAGGCACCCGCACACACGCACGCACACGCACACGCATACGCATGCACACACTCATACGCACACACATTTACATACACCCGCACACGCGCACGTCCAAAATACGCACACACACGTAAACGCACAGGTACAGGCACACGCATACTCACTCACACGCAAACCCACACTCAAACGCACCCATACACACACATGTACACACGCACACGCATGCACATACACTCGCACAATCGCACGCCCAATATACGTACACACACACGTACACACACAGGTGCAGGAACACGCATACTCACTCATACGCATACCCACACTGAAACGCACCCGCACATGCACATGCACACACACATGTACACGTATACGCGAACACAGGCGCACGTGTAAACGCACACGCGCACACACACGCACGTGCATAAGCACACGCACACGCCCACGTACACTCACTCACACGCACACGCAAACGCACGCGCACTCGCACACGCACACGCACAAGCACACGCACACGTAAACGCACGCGCACATACACTCACACCTACACGCACGCACACGCGCCCGCACACGCATAGGCACACGCACATGCACACGCGCACGCATGGGCATACGCGCACACACACAGGCAGACGCACGCGCACGCGCACATACACACGCACACGCATGAGCACACGCACTCGCACACTAACACGCACACGCACACGCACACACACACGCACACACACACGCACACACACACACAGACAAGCACACGCACACGTGCGCGCACACGCACACACAAATGCACGCGCACACACAAATGCACGCGCACACGCACACGCACTCGCACACTAACACGCACACGCACACGCACTCGCACACTAACACGCACACGCACACGTACGCGCACATGCATACGCGCAAGCGCGCGCACACGCATACGCATGCACACACTCATACGCACACACATGCACATACACCCGCAGACGCGCACGCCCAAGATACGCACACACACGTTAACGCACAGGTACAGGCACACGCATACTCACTCACACGCAAACCCACACTCAAACGCACCCATGCTCACACATGTACACACATACACGCATACACATGCACATACACCCGCACACGCGGACGCCCAATGTGCGCACACACACGTACACGCACAGGTGCAGGCACACGCATACTCACTCACACGCATACCCACACTCAAACGCACCAGCACACGCACATGCACACACACATATTCCCGTATACCCGCACACAAGCGCACGGGTAAACGCACACGCGCACACACACGCACACGCACACGCACAATCACACACCCATGTACTCCCACACTCACACGCACACGCTCGCGCACTCGCACACCCATACGCACACACATGTACACGTACACACACACACACGCACAGGTATACGCACACACGCACAAGCTCGGGAGCATGCACACTCACGCGCACACACATACGCACGCTCATATACACACGAACAAGCACAAGCACACGCAAACGCACACGCACACGCGCACTCACATGTGCACGCACACGTAATCGCACACGCACCACGCACACACACACACGCACACGCACACGCACACGCACACGCAAACCCACGCGCACACGCACTCATACGCACTCGTATACGCACACGCACACGGGCACGCACACGCGTACCCTCATACACAGGCACATGCACACAAAAACGCACACTCATACGCACAATAATACGCTCGCGCACACGGACATGCACACACACACTAGCACAAGTACACGCACACGCTCGCACATACGCTAACGCACACGCACTCGCACACGCATACGCCCAAACGCATACACTCTCACATGCACACGCGCACAAATGCGCGCTCATGCGAACACTCACTCGCATACGCACAAGCACACGCAGGCGCACGCGAATACGCCCACTCACAGGCACATACACGCACACGCACACGCACTGGCCTACGCACACGCATACGCACACGCACACGCACACGCACACGCACACGCACACGCACACGCACACTCACACGCACACGGACGCGCACACGCACTCGCACACGCACGCGCACACGCACACGCTCACCCGCACGCACGCACACACGCACACGCACACGCACACGCAGTCGTACACGTGCACATAAACGCACATGTATACGCACACGCATGTGCACACTCACACGCACGTGCACACGCATACAAACACGCACACGCACACTCACACGCACACGGACGCGCACACGCACTCGCACACGCACGCGCACACGCACACGCTCACCCGCACGCACGCACATACGCACACGCACACGCACACGCACACGCAGTCGTACACGTGCACATAAACGCACACGTATACGCACACGCATGTGCACACTCACACGCACGTGCACACGCATACAAACACGTACACGTACACTCACATGCACGCGCACACGCACACGCACACGCACACGTATACGCACTCGTACACAGACATGCACACACATACACACAAGCACACGCATACGTACACGCACACGCACACTCACATGCACGCGCACACGCACACGCACGTGCACATGCATACGCACACGTTCGCGCACACGCACACGCGCCCTCACGCGCATATGCCCACGCACACGCACACGAACATGCAAACACGCACGCGCATGCACGCGCTCAGGCGTACGCACAGACATAGGCTCATGCACACACGTACACACACATGTACACGCACACGCACGCGGGCACTTACACGTACTCTCAAGCGCACTCCCATACGCACATATATACGCATACGCACACGCACACTTACACTCAATAGCAGTCGCACACGCACACGCTTAGGCTTTACGCATGCGCACACGCATATGCAAATACGCACTGTGTGTATTTGTGTTTTTCTTTAGTAAAAATTAACAGAGATTTATATATGTTATAATGTTATTTCAGAGCATATATATTGTTGTACGTATTAGTTCTATACGAAATAAACGATTCATATTTGCCAGGTACTTGTGTTAAATTGCAAAATTACTGTATTTGTGCATAATTCTATAAAAACGTTCTATAAAATGTTTCAATAATTGTACTCATGTATAAAAATCTAGAATCAACTTGAAATTTGGAATTAAATTTAATTATACAAATGTATAAAACAAATTTTAATAGATAGGTATTGTTTTAGTTGGTTGATAGTGAATATCACATAATATAAATAATTGAATTTGTATTAACAGTGCGTTGAGTTAAAATTAAAGTAATTACTGAAATAAATGGGTGCATAATATAATTCCGATGTAACCGATAAAATTGTACAAAAATTAATTAATGAAAACCACAATTCCGTCAGATACAATAAATCAAACAAATGGTTTTATTTTAAAGGCTGTTGCAGCATGATGTATAATTAATGAGCTATTCACAAAACTAGCTCTTGTCTGGGGAGGTAAATGATATCCTTTTAGGTGGCAGGAGAAGGAAGAAAACACGACTCTCAAAAGGAGTAGTATGAAAAAGGTATATATTAATAAGTAATCTAAAGGTTAGATACCAAAAAATCAGTCTAAATAGTTTATGGAGCACTTTTTCATTTCACATATACTTTATAGTAATACAAAACATGCGTACTTACTTAGCTTTAAGTAGGAAGGATAGTAGTTACTGTATTGATTTTGAAACACCTCGTGAATGATCATAGAAATTTAATTTTATTTCAATTTATCACTCTGCAGTACCTTGTAAAAATGCTTTTATGAAAATTATCGTATATATTGTAGTATTAAGTTATATGTAGATAAGGTTAAGTTCGCGCAGAAAAGAGACGATAACAAGGCGCGAAAGTGAGAATCGGTGATTGATAGCGGAAGAGAACGCTGGTCCATCTTTGTAGCACAAGCAAGGGCTGTAAGTTAGCTGCAAACAATTATTAATAATGCCCATAACACTGTTACAGTGAATTAAAATGTAAAGTTGAGAACAGTCTTAAGTGCAATACAAACAAAGTTTAGTGAGTGCTATTTCTCCGGAAGAACTACACAGCAATTTGTATTTGCTCCAAAAGCTTTTGTCGTTAATTTGCCTAGCTTCTGTAGTATCAACTGGCTTTCGTGTGTTTGAAGCGGGAATCTCATTCGATACAGGTAGTTGACACCCTTTATACGATGGATTTGCTTAAGCGAAGAGAGACGATCGCGAGTTTAAGCAGGTTTTTGCATGTATTTTGTTTAATGATAAAAAGGGTGACAATAATTTAGTAAAAATGTCTCCATTATTGAATTGAATTGATCTCTAGAGTATTATTACGTCAACTTTTGATTGAATATTTAGTAGTAGCTTTAAACCGGCGTGACCATAGTTCGCGCATTTTGATTTTTTTTTGTAATGACGATTTAAAATTGTTTTGTCTGTTGTTTTGAATAAATGTACTAGTTTTATTGTTATCATAAATACATTAAGACACGCTGAGTTATTAGCCGAGGCATAATATGTAGAATTAAGTGACATTTATTTCATTAAAAAATTAAAAGGTCAATTGAACAATAAACGAGGAAGGGGGTCCATTACAGTAGGCCTGTCAAACTGAATACGATTACAATTTTGATCAGTCACAGTAGCTTTCCTTGTTGGTAGTAAAGTTACAAAACTATGTGGAAATATTTAGTTTAAACGAAACCTCCATTTTCAAAATTTTGTGTTAATTTTCTTCCATTATGTCCTGGAACAAAGAAAAAAGGGAAGGAAAGCAAAGAACTAGTAAATTACATACACTTTTCGTCCGGAGTAAACAAATCGGAAAGAACAGCATCAGGTGTATCTATCTGAACACAAAAAAATATAAATACACAACATTTTTAATGGGAGTCTGGCAGAATTATACCATGTATTGGCTTGAAGTTGTCATAATTGGGGTATATGGTCATAACGACGACTCAAATGTAAGGATAAAAGAGTGTCTAGGAATGAAGTAAAAATAAGAACAAGAAACAGTATTGACTGGAGCTTTCAACGGAAGGGTGTGATCGAAGCAAAAGATGAAGTAATAGGGCAACACTATCAACCACTCAGGAGAATTATTAATATAGCACTGTAAAGAACACCACCATAAAGTACTGAATGGTTTCTATCCCCTTAGATATACATAAACGTCGAAAATATGAAAGAAGATAGGTATAAACTATACCTGTTACTAGAACCCAGTATTAGAACACTATGAAATCAGACTAAATAACGAACTCAGTAAATATGAACGTGTTGATGATATCGAAGAACAATAGGACAATATTAAAAAGGCATACACAACGCCGCCTATCAACCACTTAAGATCATAGCCAAAAAAAAAGGCAAAGCAGAATCCTTTCCGGAAGACGCAAGAGAAAAACTGATAGCTGAAAACATGAAACTATATAGTAGATGGTTACGGACACAAACCCAAGAAAGAATAGAGGAATATAGAGAAAAAGCAAAGAGAAGAATTAAAGAAGAAAGGAACCAACGTTTAGAAGAGAAATTTTGATAAATTGAAGGCATGACAGGAGGGTAACGTTCCACGGAGGAATGGAAAACGATTAAAAGAATGAATAATGCACTTCAAGGATGTCACCTAATCAGCATGAGGGAATGGGAAAATATTACGAAGAATTACTAACAGAAAATCGCAGAGAACATAGACACAGTACCATGCATACTACAGGAAAGTGACGACAATCACCTACTAATAACTGGAGAAGAAATAAGAAAGCACGTTATGAATATGAAAAATTCAAGATCACCGGGACCAGGCAATATAAATATAGAGTTAATAGAATACGGGGGAAAAGGAATTATGAATTGAATAACTAACCTATTGAATAAATGAATCACACGGGAACAAATCTCCGAATAATAGAAAAGTGCCTACATAACTTCAGTTTTCAAAAAGGGAAATCGAAAGAACGCTAGTTGTTACAGAGGCCTTAGTATTACTAGCAGCATTGGTAGCTTGTTTGGCAAGATACTACAAGAAAAATTAAGAATAGATGTTGGTGACAGAATAAGTGAAGATCAGAGTGGTTTTTTCACTGGCCGCTCCTGTACTGACAATCTCTTTATACTGCAGCAAATACTAGAAAAAATGATTCCAAATGGAGGAGAAATCCATCTTGCCTTCATTAATCTCGAAAAATCTTACGATTCGGTACCCCAAAGTAAGCTATGGAAAGCTCGGGCTCAACTGAATATAAATGCTTACCTGCTAGCGATTATGAAAGAAATATGTAACAGCGACATATCTTATGTTAAAAAAGGAAAACAGATAATGATCTACATCAATAACAAAGCGACTCCGTGAAGGGTGTAGTTTATCACCAATATCATTTAATCCTTATCTAAAAGTAGTATTACCAGAATGGAAACGGAACTGCTCAAGAATGGGTATACCGGTCAACGAAAACTATCCCTGTACACTTAATTTTGCGGACGATCAGGTGACTATGGCACAAAATTCCTCCGATCTTTAATTTATGCTGACGAGACTCTATGCTGCATACCAGAACTGAATATCTAGTGAAATGAAATTTGTTCTACTAAATGGCGGAAGTACAAGTGGCACAAGCTGAATAATTTATATACCTGAGAGCCTTAGTATATGAAGGAGGTTTAAGGCAAGGTGAAATAAAACACAGAATTCGGAAAAGTAGGAAAGTAATCGAAAGTCTTAGCTATGGTGGGATAAAAACATATACAAAAATGTAAAGAAAGGAATAAGCCAAGCCATGGTAGAATCCGCTCTCTGCTATGGAAGTGAGATTTGGGCGATCAACGCAGAAATGAAGCGCAGATTATAAGCGGTAGAAATGGATTACCTCATTACGAATGAAGAAATCAGACAACTGATAGCAATCGAACTCGCAATTGTAGACAGAATTGAAATACGTAGTCTGTGCTGGTTTGGACACCTAATGCGAATTCCGGAAGATCGTTGGCCCAAAAGACTATTTCACTGGCAACAAAAGAAACGCGGAAGACCACGACGCTCCTGGAATGAAGGAATAAGAAAGGCGGTGGAAAGACGAGCCCTAGACGAGGATATGACCCAAGATAGATATGTTTGGAGGAAGGGATCGAGTCAACAGTATTTATCTGTACAATGATAATGTTACATGTATTGTACTTATCTAGCTCATATATATATATATATATATATATATATATATATATATATATATATATATATATAATATACACATATATATATATATATATATATATATATATATATATATATATATATATGATTGAAATGAATTACACACGAAATTGAGCAACTTTGTCCAAATAAGTATGTTTGTAAATGGAATAGAAAATTTACAAGTCAGGAATGTATGGAATGAATTAGAAAAATCGCCACGAACATTTTTCAAAATTTTAAACTGATTGTTTCCCATTGCGTTCTCAACATCTGTGGGTGTATACCTAGACTACCGAGAAGTCCCTATCTGTTGGCACAAGTTCCAAAGTCCTCTCCAAACAAAAGACATCACCACGTTCCCACCTAATAGACCCTAGACCAGGAGAACGTTGACCTATTCTGACTACACCTCTGATACACTTTCTCTTCCCATATAGACTAAAACAAGAGGACCACTTCCTTAATCCAATATCCGCAGATACAGTACTAGAAATACTTCGCAAAGGCAGAAACTCAGCCAACAGACAAAACCGCCTCAACCCACTTATATTACGCAGCTTACAACCAAATCTCATCACACAGTTAACCCAAACCTTTAATCAATCCCTGTCACTCTCATATTTTCCAATGGAGTGGAAATCCGCTTCCACGCTTATGAAGGATATACCACATTCGGTCCCTACGCAATTCGCCTCATATAGACCAATACCTCGACTAAGCTGCATGAGCAAACGCCTAGAAACAGTCATGTCCTTAAGATTATCTCGAAGCCACCAATTTCATCCCAGACAGACATTTCTTACTTAAAAAAAAATTCCAAAGCCGCTCGCTTCTGTTAAAATAGCGATAATGCAGTTTAATCATTTTCAATCTTATTTAATTAATTTTTAATGGATTTTGGTTTTGTATTAAAACACTTTATATAGAACAGTTATGTTAAATTAAATTATTTTAAAAAATATGTCTTCACATTTTTGGTCAATACTACCCAATCGTTATTCAAATATATTCAGATGTAAAATTGTATAGAACATAATTAATCGATATGTTTAAGGTCTATATGATGGTATTTTTATGTCTTTGAAATATACATCTGTTTGAGAAGTATTTAATAAAAACCACAAACTGCCCCTAATAAACCCCCCTTTCAACCGCTTAATTATTAAACTTCAAATATGTTGTAACGTACTAAAATCGATTTCGGATCTTTTCCTATCAACTTTATAATTTTCATTATTTATTATTCGAAAGATTACCTTTAGATTGAAAATTTATGTTTGTCGATTTACTATTTACTCGTCATTTGTTTCATTAACGTAATTTATCCGAATTTTGGCACATACTGTTTTACCTTTATAAATTACTTAAACGTCCTGTATAGGTAACATTACTTTTAGTTTTTCAAAAGTTCACACAGGCGTCATCTAGGTAATGTTCAGGGTTCAGGTTAGTATAAAATAATTTACTTACAGATAACTGTTACTTTGTTGAATTACCGCTAGATGGTATCATTAATTTACATTTTATTGGAAATTGTGTATTTAACATTTTAACAATAGTTTTGGTAGCAATGAATATGATAGCAAGATTTGATGAGTGAAATTGAGCTTTCTTAATAACAATCTCTTTTCCTGTTTTAAATTGAAGTCATCTTCTGCTATACGAGAGATATTTTCATAGTTTATGTATTTCTACATGTTGTTGAGGTACTAAATAACGCCATTGGTCGGATATATATATATATATATATATATATATATATATATATATATATATATATATATATATATACATAAGAATTTTGGTTTCACCGACAGGTAAGCCACGTGTTTTCTTTCAAACCAATTATAATTTTAAACTTCTTTAGTAGATGGCCATTGTTATCGCGACAGAAAAGATAATTAGTGGATTTTTAATATCTTAATACGTCGTAATTGGCTAATGTTTTCAAAATACTTTATTTATATATTTTCGTGTAAGAAATGTGAGAATGTATGTAATTGATATTTGGCTAGGGTTGAAAAACACATGTTGGGGTGTGAGAAGCAAGTGTACACTTAGAACTGCTTTACTGAAGGTGCGTAACGAATCATTGGAATTTCTTATGCGCTGATTCTTAATGTAAAAATGTCACGAGTTTAGAAAGTAATTGTGTCGGTACAGACCGCGATCAAAGATATCTTTGTTTGGTACGTTGAAACCCCAGACGTAAATGGATAGGGTTTGTTACGGACGAATGCATATTTTTAAAATTAAGATGTGCAATAATTAATATGAAACTGTTCCAACGTAAATTAATGCTTCTTGTTTTTATATTACTTTTGAAAAGTGGGGGTTGATTGCGGGAGTAAACATAGTTAGGTTTGAAATCGGGGGAAAGTTAATTACAGTTAGTGTCAATCGAGCCAGATCGACTTTGAGTTAATTAAATACCTTAATTGTGTACCGTTTGTCTTTAAAATATTTCGTGCGTGTACATTTTATTTTGAATTAGCCAACACTAATTTGTCTTTTCTTTCGTGTGTTACTTTTAATGTGTTTTCAAATATTAATCTATAAATAACAGTCACTCTTTTTGAAGTTAGACAGCGAATGTTAATGATTTGAGTCTGTGATCAATTAAAGTGTAAGTAGGTATTTTTATGTAAATTAAGGCCGGCAGCAAATGATTCTATAAGCCTATATAACCTATTAAAAATCGATCATTGCCTTGCAAAGGTATCTTATTCGCACGCGGGCTCCTTAAGTTGAATGCTGTTAAAATGAAAGATTGTACAGGGCTCCCTTACTCTGATATTGGAGTGAATTAGCATTGTTGGTTGTTGTTTATATTTATTTTTGTGTAGAAGTGAAGCGTGGGCGAACGGGTACAGGATACCGCTCTGGTTAATTGAAATGTGCAATTGCCGAGTGTGTAGATCCGGGATCAGGTGACCATTAAACACCTCGAATTTTATTCTTATTGTTTTTATTGTTGTATAGATAAATGTGTAACCTGAGAAATGGGTGCTGTATTCTTCTAACACCCTTAAATTTATATATCGCTATCGATGTTGTAATCTACTTATAACTTGTAAGGCTTTGTTTTAATGATTTTTTTTGGTTGTTAGGTAGAATTATTTTCCTGCGAGCTGATTTCTCTTTATATGCAATTGGTTGCAATTTGACTTATGTATTTTGTGCTTTAGTGGTAACTAAACAATTGTGTACGTGTAAATTCCTTGTCTATTTTCTTTTGTCATTGCCTTTACCTTATTATCACCTGCGCAATTTCACTGTTGTTGTATTTTATATGTACCGTAATTTGCTTTATTGTTTTATGTGCTTATTTACTTAAAGACCGTTGGTTTTAAAGGACCACATGTTTATTTTAATTATTTGTGACCCAATTGTGGGTGTGACAACATGTGTTTTTTTTATTGTGTTTCTGTGTAACTAAACTGCTTTTTGTTCATTTTGTACGCACTTTAACCAGATTTAATGGTGTTTTGTTATATATTTAACTCTTTCTTTGTTTTTTTTGTGTTATTTGATTTATTAATGTACTTATGCAATTATTTATGAATAAAGTGGGTTTTATTGGTGGTTCCTTCCCACAACCACCGCTGCGCAAAGCTTGTTGATTTTAATTGGCGCAGTTTCATTTTTTTACCTGCCCCTCATGATGCAACACCTCATCCAGTCCATCTAATTCAGATAGCATCACGTACCTACCACTAGACGGCCACTTCGTTTGATCAGATTTGAGGTTCGCGAGTAATTAAATACCAGACTTGTAAATACATTCTAATGTTTTAAGTATTGCCAGGAAAGTCAAAGTAAGGCAGGCAATTAATTTGAGTAATTGTAATATTATCGTCAGTCAAGTCAAGATAAATCACTTTGCGAATGTTTTGTTCTTGAATTTGCAGACTACAGACTCTTCGCACTAAATATCACTAGCTAAAAACTAACAAGGAAGAAAAACAAAACGAAAAACTTCTTGGAGCACGACTTACATCATAGAGGCAAAATCTATGGACAGAGTATTACTTTGCACTTATTTGCGGTACATTCTTTAGCTTCTGCTTTCTTCCGGCCTTTCTTGCTTGCTTCTCTTACACGTTTCAACTAGATGTTCGAGATGGCATCGTTCTAACCTGTACTCGCATATACACACCGTAACGAAGGGCGAATCTTACAGATAGCCAGAGATAGAAGTTATTTACTCATCGTACACGGTAAGGCTGTTCTAATTATATTATGCTTCCCTTATAATAATGCAACAGTGGGTACAATAAACGTTTATAATCAACACCGCCTTTTATTCGTACTGCTGCAACCTAAAAGTGTGTTTTAATAAACGATACCTCCACAGTCAGCAGTAAATAGTTCGTTTATTAAAATTTCCATTTTTACACGTGTTTTGAACTGCGATAAAGATTATAGTGTGTATTGCACTCAAATACCCCTCACGATTCAAGAATTACTGAAATGTCAGTGGTTGTTTTGTATTAAAAACGATCGTAACGTTAATTGTTTTTTTGGGTTGGTTAAAATAGCCTAATTTTTGCTTACTTTTCTATTATTTCTAGAACCACACCCAAAAATTTGTATTAATGTTGCCATCCATTTTATTATTGTCGCGAGTTACGAGTCTTAATAACTGTTATTTGCGCAGAAGCTCATAATCTAGTTGCTATCATATAACGTTTGTCCTTGTGTTCTTGTCAATTTATTGCAGTATTTATATAACAATTGCTAGCGGGAAGATTAATTAATTATTAATTGTGCTAAATTTTTGATGGGTTTAGAAAGAATTGTTTAAAGGTATTACAATTAATTTGTTTGGACCTATGATGAATTATTAATTGTTAATTATCCTCCTCTCCTACCAACAGCCCAACTTCAGATAAAATTAAAAACATTGAACTTAAAGAAAATGAAATTTTAGTCTCATTCGACGTTTGTTCACTGTTTCCGAGCATTCCAATAGATCAAATTTTAGTTTATTTAGAAGATGTTTTAAAACAAAACCATTTGGACGATAGAGAAGTAGAAGATTTTCTTAAATTAACAGATCTGTGTAAGAAACAAGCCTTTTTCAAAATTAACCATCAATTTTTCCATCAAGAAGATGGTACGGCAATGGGCAATAGCTTATCTCCGTTTATAGCCAATCTATTCATGGGTAAATTTGAGACAGACTTAAAACGCGATTTGCCTTATTTTCCTAGAGTTTGGATTAGATATGTGGATGATGTGTTTGCCATCCTTAATACTAAAATTTATAGCGTTGAGAACTTTGTAGAAACTTTAAATTCTAAATTTCCGACAATCAAATTTACCTATGAGATAGAGGTAAACGACAGTCTCCCGTTCCTTGATACTCTGGTAACAAGAAATGGTAGTAAACTAGATATAGATATTTATCGTAAGGAAACTAGCACTAAAAGATTCATAACCAATGACTCAAATCACTGTAGACAGCATAAACTCGCGGCTTTTAACTGTTTGGTTCATAGATTGCTTAATTTTCCTCTTTCAGTTCAAAATTATAATAAATAATTGCGCACTATTAAAGGAATTGCTGCATACAATAGGTTTTCAGATGAAGTGGTTATGAATATAGTTAGGAAACAAACACATAGGTTGAGGGTTAAGAACGTAACTACATTAGGTAACGCTAGAGAACAAATAGAAACAAAGTTGGTATGTAAAGTTGCCAAACTATCCTGCTTATATAAAAGGTCTACCGAAAATCTTTTCCAAAATTAATTTGAAAATAGTCACTACTTCAGGTAATAGTTTGCAAACTCTTTTAGGCAATCCAAAGGATAAAGTGGATAAGCAGGATAGGTCGGGAATTTATAAGATTAATTGCAAAAATTGTGAACAAATATGTGTGGGGCAAACTAAACGACCTATCAAAATTCGCTTTAAAGAACATTTAGCTCATATAAAATACAAACGTTGGGACAAGTCTGCCGTAGCCCTACATATGTTTGATAAAAATCATGTAGTAGATGAGGTATCATTAATCAAACATGTTAGTAATAAGCACGAACTTGATTGTTATGAAAGTTTAGAGATCTTCAAAAACAAACAAATTCTAGTGAACAATGATGATCAAGGACCTTTAGGCTACTCTGAACTCATTAAACTTTCATAACTTTCACTTTCACTTTCACCTGATTAGCTGATGGTATATATGTTCGAAATTTTCTTTAGGCCGCCCTAGTCGACCGCTGATGATGATAGCGTAGCTATCGAAACGCGTTCGGTGTTTTTTAATTTTTTGTGGTACGTGGGTGTATTTTGTTTGTTAATTATTTATATTGGTCTGTGATAACCATTTAGTCAAATCTATTTAATATAAGGTTACCAGGGTAAATGTCGTTTGTTTCTTATTGCTTTCTTTCTTCCCGTTTCAAGCTTTAAGAGGCCCTCTCTCATAAAATCATAATTTTCTCTTATTAATGCTTGTGGCGCTCGAACTTTACTTATTGTATTAATTACGTGTACTACTACAACTTCTTCCTTTCGTCTCTCTAACCTAAATCAATCTAATAATTATGTAAGCTCCAAACCAACCACGCTGTCCAAGTGCTTAAAGGTTAATTGACCGTTTGACTGGGTTACTAGCCGAGTTCACTCATTGATTTATATTTATGTTACGTGGTAGGTTAGCTACGTGGAAATGTACGTATTATAGTTCTGAAGTTATCGTGGATACTAACATACATACATACACGCTCGCGCACGCTCATATCCACATCCCTCCACATGGCCGATCTTGGAGAAACTTTATCAAACGTAAGGTCACGTAAAAGTCGATTTAGCAATAGTAAAGAAGAAATCGGTTGCATGAGCTTCTGTACCTACATTTCTGTATTTAAGTTTGAAGGTAAAGAAAGCATGATACTGAACTGGTAATTAAGTCTTCTGTAATACTCCCACGAGCGTCTCGATATATTCCCCAAAATTGGTGAAATCTCAAAGCTATTCGACCATCAACTTTCTTTTATAAAGGCTTTCATTGTACACTAGATGTGATGCTTATAGACAAAAAGTGAATGCGCTTAATTATTTCAAATTGCATCGTTATTTGCGTTTTCACTTCACAGAAGCTGGAAACAGCAGCAGCACACAATGACGTTCCTATATCTTAAATAGTTCTTTAAATATTCAGTCAATGACATACGATATGATGAAAATATCCCTGTCGTAACAAGCATTCTGTTTAGTAAAATAGACAAACAAAAAAAAAGTCTCATGACCCACTATTCATTTACAAGGTTACGTTAACTATTTGATATAGTGCGAAATATCCCATATTGCCAAAACGCTCATGCAAATACCACGAGTTTTTAGGCATTTTTGTTTAATTTATTTTATTATGTACACGTTCAAAATCCAAAAAAATTACGTACAGCGTATTTTAACGCTCGTCTTTGGTGGTACTCCTATAAGATAAAGATCCTGGCAGTCACTCACCTATTGTACTTAAAACATTTCTCTCCTATCATATTTTTTGCATATTCATCAATTCGCTTACTTTTGTATTGTGCCAGTCATTTACAACCAGCTTCGAATAGTGCTATGTCCGTATAGTTCAGTAACAGTACTGTATCTCTTGTCTTAAATACATGAAATATTTTTTCTTTCTCCAATTCTATGGAAGTTGTTCTGTCTTTTTCCATACCTTTCTTAATAGTTCGTGCATCTCTCACGTACTTGGTTCCTTCCCCCCTTTATCATTTCGGCCAAATATTCCCAGAATCATATTATTTTTTAAATCCATCACTATGTATAAAATTTCTTCTGTGCAGGATGGTTCTACTCCTGTTTCATTATTTTCCAACCACTGCTCTGGATTTACTTGTTCATATTTCATGTGTTGAGCAGCACTTTAAAACAATCTTTACAGGTTGTTTTCTATCATACCTATTAGACTTCTATCTCCATTCTCGATTAACATTATATTATTCCCTTTCAATTTCCTTTCATCCCTGATAGTAAGATTTAATTTCTTTCTTTTGATATTTGTCTTCAATTTAATTTTAACCAGTACACTTCCTTTTTTATTCTTGCATGTTTTTTCCATTATTCTTTTCGCTCCCGGTACTTCTTTGTGTTTTTTACAATAATTCTTGTAATATTTTCAACTGGATGCCTTGTCATCCTGTCTTCTTCGTGCCCGGTACTTGTAATAGTATATTATAGTATAAGTGGATACTAATGTGTTTTAAATAGGTGCGATTTTTGGAGCACTCCGGCTGTGCCGTCGTGCCCCAAATAGACCGAGTGTTTTAAAGACTAGTTATCCACGACTACTTTACGCTAGTTTTTTTATTGGTACATTTTGAAATAATAAACACTGGTATTATTACTACAAAAAATGGAAAAAGGTTGATTTCGTGATGTGACATCACACGGAAATGAGAAAACCAAATTTACTTTCCAATCAGTCACATAAGATTAATTGTCGTCACCGCAGTTTTTAGTGGCTGTATATTGTTTAAAAATAAGTCCTAACATTGATTACTTAAATAGTAAAGCGGAATCGCGGTTAATACCGCAAAAATCGGAAGACGCATATAAAAAAATACGATAATTTCATCAAATAGATGGAAGAGCAAAGGGTAACAAATACAAATGAACGAGTTGTGCTTGATTACTTTCAGAAAATGTCGGAGCAGTACAAATCGTCGACTATGCAGGCTATCGATTCGAAATTGCTAAGGTTAAAGTCGATTTAAAACCATTGGCGAAAGTGCGTGTATTTATGAATGCAATTAGCAAGAATCACGTAGCCAAAAAGACATATGTATTCAGAGACGATTTGCTGAAGTTTTTCGCAAACGCACCGGACATCACGTATTTCTATTTGATGGTGGTAGCCATTTGCTTAATTTAATTCTAAAGCGCTGTTAGGTTATCGGCGATATAGACTTGCTGCTAGAAACAAAAAGTAACTATTATTTATCAATTATAGTTCTGGACGTTTTCAATACATTCTACCATCAATTTTGTTTGCAACTCCGTTTGAATCTAGTTACAAAACTGTAGTTCTTGAATTACTTGTTTACTGCAAATGTGACAAACCATCTAAATTCTTTCACATGAACTTTTTGAAGTTCGTGCTTTATAATGTATTTTACAAGTATATAATTAATAATATTGTTTCCGAAACAACCCATTTCGTTTTCACTTGTAATCTAAACATACATACTATATATATATATATATATATATATATATATATATATATATATACACACACATGCATATTTATACCATATGTATAGACCACAGGGGCTATTGGCGGCAGTGGATTTTCATGGTAAGGAATTAGAGGAGTAAATGCTTAAAATATAGAAAAGTTACTGTATCCAGATTTTCATACTTATTTACATCCCTGAGATGTTTGGACGTAATGACTTTCCGGGAGAAAGGACTGTGATGAGTAACTGCGATTTTCTTTTAGATACAATAACTCAAAGCCCGAAAAGCAGTTCTGCGTAAATTAACGACGTAAGTGCTTGCTTTTTGGTGGAGGTAGTAAAGAGTAGGCGTTTTATGATTTCCCTTTCGTGTACATTAAAACACAACAGCCACAGATATTTGTCTGCAATACACTCAACACAATATACACTTTGTGAAATAAGGAGAAAACGAGCCCTGCTGTATCTTTAGATGGTGTGTGCTCACAGTCATGCTCTGGACTCCATTGGCTCAAAGACGCAGAAACGAATTCACATACGGATGTACGCATAAACATGCACACACCACCACAACACAACACACACACACAACAACACACCAACACAACACACACACACACATACCAACCATACCACACTACACCACACACACAACACATACGTACACTACACACACACACTAACACACAGACTACACGCACACTACAGCGACCACACCCATACACACACATCTACAACACATGCAACACAGCTACGACCAGGTTTCACACACACACACACACACACACAGCGCGACGACATGACTTTGCGGACAACGACGTGCACGACGAACGCATTCAGCACACACCACCAACCCACAGCACTGGCAATACGCACGCAAGGCTGCAGGCAGCAAACGCAAGCTTTACGATCCACGTACACAACAACACAACAGCCACAGACACGCACACACACTCACCACACACACACACACACCACATAAGAAACACACCACTGCATGTACACGATGGCCACGCACCGCCACACCACTCACACACGACGCACGACACGAATCACAACGCGATCGTGACCACACACCACTGCACACTCACGCACCACCACACCACACCACACCACACACCACCACACCACACCACACATCACACCACACACTACCACCACACACCACACCACCACACCACCACACCACACACCACACACACACACCCACACACACACACACACACACACACACACACACACACATACCAACCATCACCAACCACACCACACCACACCACACCACACCACACCACACCATACCACACTACACCACACCACACACCAACACACCACACCACACCTAACACACACCACACCACACCACACCACCACACACTACACACACACCACACACCAATCACCACCACCACCACCACCACCACCACACACACACCACCAACACCACCCACGATGCACGCACGCACGCACGCACCACCACCACCACACACGCACGCACGCCACGCACCACGCACGCACACGCACGCACCACGCACCACCACGCACCACCACGCACGCACGCACCACCACCACCCACCACTCACCACTCACCACCACACACCACCACTCACCACCACCACCACCACCACCACCACCACCACCACCACCACCACCACCACCACCACCACCACCACCACCATCACCACCACCACCACCACCACCACCACCACCACACCACCACCACCACCACCACTCACCACCACCACACACCACTCACCACCACCACCTACACCACCACACCACCACCACCACCACCACACCACCACACACCACCACCAATCACCACCACCACCACCACCACCACCACCACCACCACCACCACCACCACCACCACCACCACCACGCACCACCACCACCACCACACACCACCACCACCACCACCACCACCACGCACCACCACCACCACGCACCACTCACCACCACCACCACCACCACCACCACTCACCACCACCACCACCACCACCACCACCACCACCACCACCACCACCACCACCACCACCACCACCACCACCACCACCACCACCACCACCACCACCACCACCACCACCACCACCACCACCACCACCACCACCACCACCACCACCACCACCACCACTCACCACCACCACCACCACCACCACCACCACCACCACCACCACCACCACCACCACCACCACCACCACCACCACCACCACCACCACACCACCACCCACCACCACCACCACCACCACCACCACCACCACTCACCCCACCACCACCACCACCACCACCACCACCACCACCACCACCACCACCACCACCACCACCACCACCACCACCACCACCACCACCACCACCACCACCACCACCACCACCACCACCACCACCACCACCACCACCACCACCACCACCACCACCACCACCACCACCACCACCACCACCACCACCACCACGCACGCACGCACGCACGCACGCACGCACGCACGCACGCACGCACGCACGCACGCACGCACGCACGCACGCACGCACGCACGCACGCACGCACGCACGCACGCACGCACCCACGCACGCACGCACGCACGCACGCACGCACGCACGCACGCACGCACCCACGCACGCAAGCACGCACGCACGCACGCACACACGCACGCACCCACACACACAACACACACACACACAAACACGCACACACCACGCACGCACGCACGCACGCACGCACGCACGCACGCACGCACGCACGCGCGCACGCGCGCACGCACGCACTCACGCACGCACGCACGTACGCACGCACGCACGCACGCACGCACGCGCGAACGTTATGTTTTGTAAGAAAAGCGCGCATCCATTTGATTTTGAAAACCCCGTATGTCTGTAAGTTTTTTATAGCACAGTTATTTAAATTTCATGTAGGTTTACTGTTTAGTACACCAAAGAAGAAATTTAGTGAGTAGTGTCTAACAATCACATCACTTTTAGAATACTAATTATACTAAAAAGTACTAACAAGAATATACATTTTGCTTTCTTTAAGGTAGAAAACAATATTCCCGTTTCTTTATGTTTTTTTCTCCACAAAAGGTAGCTGAAAATTGTACAGATACTAATTTTATTTGTGATTATATTATTTCATTTAAACCATCTACTAATTTGAGAGACATAGCACCAACCTTATTCAATTATAGTACAACTTTTATGCTTAATTTCAACTCCAATAACAAATTAACGGAAGATACTCCAATAAAGTTAGAAAAATAATTTTAGATAATTTAGTTAATGTTTAAAATTAAATTAAGGACAGCGTGTACCAAATATGACAACCCTCATATATATTTCAGAAGGGTCTAAAAAATATTTATAGTAATGCAAATTTTAAAGTTTAAAAGCAAGAAGTAAAGTGTTAACCAACACAAGTAAAACTACGTCAAAGTTTAATTTAATTATTTTTTGCATTAACATAAATTTCGAGTGCAATAAAAACGTCGTAACTATTGAAGGTATAATTCTAGTTATACACATCAATGATTTAGACTAAATTTCTTTTTAAAAGGAACCCTAAATCTGATGGTTCAAACCTATAGTTAAAAATAACCACCACTTAACATTATTGGTTGATGGCTTAGTATGTCCGGCATGCAACTATAATAATCGCGGCTTTTCTCACAAAAAATGTTTTATTGAATAATTGATTTATTAGTTAATCACTTTATATGTGTTTTAAAACGTAACAATGTACTATATATTTTTATTTTCAGTAGTTTGTATTATACCTCTTTGAAATCTAACTGATAACATTAGCGATTCAGCTTCTACCTGAAAAATAAACGATTAGACCGCAATTTAAAATAAATTCTTAAAATTATGACGAGGGTGAGTGATGGGTTGTTCGTTTGAAACCTGATTATTAGCTAATTAAATGGCGACTATATTTTATTTAAGACCTACGGCAAACTTTTAACCAGTTATTATACATAATCCGTTTAAAATCATAGACGAATGTGAGTATACCTGAAATAAATGAAAAATAATTTAATTTATTTGATTTATATGATTTGTAATGAAGTACAGATTAAAATACCTACGGCTTTACTCAGTAGAACTATCTCGAATAGCAAACTACAAAATATCTACCATAGAACAAAAAATATAGTTCCATAAAAAATGACATATTCTCAAGTAAACAAAAAGTAGTGTTTGAAGAGCCGCAGGAAAATGATTATGCTTATGTAACCGTCATTATACTCATAATATCTATTAAGGGTATTTAAACCTACAACATTTTTTTTCTTAAACTAATATAAATCAGAACACTATCAGGTTAAAGCAATAATATTTTCTATTATTATACAGAGTGGCACAAACTGTACATAGATGTACTGGGATTTCGCTTATTATTGTAGATTGTTTACCTGCTATTTAATTCAATTTCATAAAATAAAATATGAAATTTAATTTTGAACTTTGCAAAGTTATTGTATGAAAATAAATTTTAAAAAATTAAAGTTTATCTGAAAATATATTTTAAACTAGTGATCGCGATTAAAATAAATATTCTGTTTACATTCCGAGTGCGTGCGCGTGTGCTTGCTTAGACAAGATTTCAAAAAGATATAAATCTTAAGGACATAAAAATTCGAAGGTAAGGTTTTGGGGTATTGGTGAACACAAGGCAAAGATTTTTATAATGGTTGATTCGTCTGATGGCGAACTTTACTTAAAAATATATTTATATTCAATTTTATCGATTGTTTTCATTAAGGTCAAAATTTTGGAATACGTTTAGATGTTAAAATACATAATTATTATCAAATAACTTTGTTTTCCAAATGAATAAACATGTAAATTAAAAAAATTGAGTTTGTTTCAGAGCGACCAGTTTGCAACTTCATGCTTGTTATATACTTGAAACGATCAATAGCTTTCTTAATCAGGTGGTCAGATCGTGATATTCATGCCTTATGCAGATAAAATCTGTTTTACATACATATGGTTGTAACATTTTAGGTAATAAAATATTTATCTCTTTAGTGACTACTTTCGCAGACATTTATGAATCCAATTAAGTTTCTCAAAACAATATACTGGATGAAAGAGGAAGTCGTGTGGTGTATAAAACAGCACTAAAATTTTTTTTATAGTACATTGCAAACTAGGATACTGCAAAATATCCTAGGTGTCGCCCCGTTTACAAAAAATCAGGAACAATATTTAAGTACATTGGTATTAAGCTTTAAAAGATAATTTGTACATGTTCTTTTGTAACCTGTGAGCTACTTTTTCTTACAGAATTGAATTGCATTTATTTTCCGTCACACGCACACGTACACGCACACGCTGACGGCACCCGCACACGCTGACGGCACCCGCACACGCACGCGCATACGCACACGTACACGCACAGGCACACGCACACGCACAAGCACACGCACACCACACACGCACGCACACGCACCCGCATACGCACACGCAAACTTATGATATCGTTTAAAATCGTTTTGTGCTCGCAAAACGGATATCTCCGGAATCAGTTCAATTTCGAATTTAAAAATATAAATTTTACCAAAATAACCAGACATAAGTTAAATTAAGGAATTAAGAGTGAAAATATTCCTGTTTTTATTTAGTCTGTTTCATTATTTCCTTCAACAGTTATGGCCTTGACGTTTTTAACGTAGATATCAGTTATTTGCGTTACAACGTGTGCTAAGCGCTGACTAGTCTGGTTTTAGTTTGCAATCGTTTTCAAAGCCCTTTATTTGCAGTTTTCATAAAGTTCAGGCTACATATTGAAGATTGCAGTTCTTGTACGGTATACAATACACAACACCTGATGTTTAAGTAGTAGCAATTTTACTTTTTATATCACGGGTGAGTAGTAGAAAGCAAGTTTGTACCAGCAAACTGTAGTAAGTTGTTTAATAGGGCTTTTAGTTTTCGTCTACGAGTGATACGAATATTTTAATTACTAAAAATAGATTTATTTTGTGATTGATGGCATGGTGGAAATTGTAATTAATGAATCGGTTATAACTTATCAATTTTTGGTACCGATCTAACTTCATTTTGTTTTCTTGGTTACTATTTAAGCGTATAATTGAATTATAAATTCCTGCTTAAATATAGTAAATTTAATATGTTGATTATAGCTATATAATGGGCGACGAGTATCATTCTTAAAATTGTTTGGTATTTGCACATATGAAATGTAAATTAACTGTAGAGGGGCATACATAACAATACCAGTCATAATTGAACGAAGATTTGGCCCACATGTGCGCCAAGAGTTTTTAAAAAATTTAATGATGCCAACCAGCAGAGTCAAAAATGAATTAGATAGTTCCTATAAAACTATTCTTGTTAAAATTGCAGTGACTTTCAATCAAGTTTTAATTCTTACCCTCCAACCTACCTTTACACATGGAGGTATGAAACGTTAAATAATAGAATTTTCCATAACTATCCCTACATCGACTTATTACCTCCGTCTCCGTCTCAGGTCTCCGTCTCCGTCTCCGTCTCCGTCTCCGTCTCCGTCTCCGTCTCCGTCTCCGTCTCCGTCTCCGTCTCCGTCTCTGCCTCCTAGCCCGTCTCCGTCTCCTTCTCCTGGTGCGTCTCCGTCTCTGTCTCCGTCTACTTCTCCGTCTCCGTCTCCGTCTCCGTCTCCGTCTCCGTCTCCGTCTCCGTCTCCGTCTCCGTGTCCGTGTCCGTCTCCGTCTCCGTCTCCGTCTCCGTCTCCGCCACCGTTTGCGTTTACTTTTCCGTCTCCGCCTCCGTGTCCCTCTGAGTCTGCACCTGTGTCTGCGTGTACAACTGTGTCTACGCGTGCGCGTACGTCTGCTTCTGCGCTTGTGTGTATCTGCGTGCGTGTGTGTGTGTGTGTGTGTGTGTGTGTGTGTGTGTGTGTGTGTGCGTATAGGGTAGCAGCTCGATTTCATCTTCTTCTAACTCCCGGAAAATGTAATAGCCCAGTAGTCGCGTTGATCTACCGCGACTTGATAATAGGTTTTCTCATCGGTCGACATTATGCTCTCCCTGTAATGTGACTGAGTAGGCGTCCTAGTCAAGGCCTATTTTACCAAGCGTAATACAAAACACAAATTCACACGCGAACGTAGGCATTTAAAACGTGAAAAGTGATGTAACATCTACGAGCTACAGCTGGTCCAGACACTTATTATTTTCTGTCGAAGACCTCTTAACTTTAGATGTTGTAAATGAGTTATGTTCGCTTAATCCTATTTCACAAATAACTAGCTCATTTCCAATAGAAAACCTGTTTATTTAAACCGCAATCTCACGGCTAGAAGCTATTACGTTTTTGCTTAAATCGTTTTCTTGGAAGGATAAATTTCTATCACCTGAGATATTCAATCAATTTTTTAACTACCAGTCCTGTAATTCACGTAAAGTAAGCTGTCGTTTTCTGAAAGTATAACCGTTTACCTGTTAATCACTTTTTAGTTTTATTTAAACACCTGTTATTTAAATACTTAAGAAATTGTTTCCAGAATTCTGTACATCAGCTTTATACCACAGTAGAAAAAACAAAAGTTTAGTGATCAATTCTGCGTTGTAATTCAATTAAAGACCTCAAACCAATTTACGAAGTTATTATAAATCTACTTCCTTAATAAGCCCAATTGCTTTGTTGCCATAATTTAATCAGCTAAAATATCGCTTTGCAATAACCCAGCAATCATTATTATTTCAATCGGATTCATTTCACTAAATGAAGAAAAAGTCAACACAACAACACCTCTAACAATACCTAAATAATTATCTATATAATCTTGTAATTAGCTTAATTAAGTCCTAATATACCTATGTAAGCTAATAATTAAGTTTTCCTAGTTTAGTCCGGGCCGTATTAAGTAGTAAAAGTAGTAAACGACATGCATTTAAAGAACTATAGCCTCGCGATCACTCTGTACTCATTAATAGTTAGATATGGTAGTTAAGCACGAGAGTAATTAAAATAGGATAATAAACCACCCATAAACAAGTAGTGATATTGAAGGTTAACGTAAAGTAAGAATATCGATTTTTGTTTCTGAACAGAATAGTGACTTGTAAAAACTAGTAAAAAATTTTCTATAGAAAGGATAACCACAAACAGTTCAAAAATCCTCTGAAAATAATTTCTAACAATGCAAACTTTTTTAACCACATTAGTTCACGGTCAAATATCCTATTATTCACTATTGCATATTAGAGAACTATTCAGTCAAAATTCGTAACTTTAGTAACTTGAGTTATACTGATTGACTTTTTTAAAATCTCTTATTAATGTCTGCTGCTGTCTCTTGCTGTTTACCATTCATGTCATCAATTGTGATGTAAGTGTAAAGTTCTGAAAAACTTTAATTTGAAATTCATAAAAGCATTCCCAAATAGAAGCCTCACACACCAATTAAGTATCTAGTTAAATCTAACAAAGAAATAATTTTTTTGTTAGTAATTGTAATTGTCATTTTACCGTGAAAACACAATTTAGTACGTTTAATATGATTCTTAATTTTAATTTTAACTATGTAATATACAATATTATATAATACGTTAAATTATTCTAGTTGTTAAGGACTTTATATATTTTATACAGCATGATAATTGATTACTCTCTCCCTTTCTCATTAGGCAGCGCTTACGCTCAAATGTATTACAGTCCACTTATAATTCAATAAATGGTTTCAATATTAAAAAGTGCTTTATCAACATCAAATGGTCCATTTAACCGCATTATTAAGAGGGAGGGCAAGAAAAAGTGTAAGTTCAGTTTATTAATAAAAAATAAGTGAGTTATCAAACACGGGGCCTCATCAAAACAACAGTGCGTACGGTACCCTTTGATAAACTTGTAATACATCTGGCCTAACCAAAGCAACAGCACGTACGTTCTTGTGTAATTTAAAGAAATTAATAAGTGTAATCATGTTATTAGCAGACAGAAAGACAACGGAGCGCGAATTCATTAGGATGGCATGTGGTTCCTTTACTCGCATAGTGATTGGACGATTGGCTTGACTAAGCAACAGCGTGTACTTACATAAAATTAAAGGTGTTAAATACTGTTTGTTGACCTATTGGATAGTATGAACGAGACATCGGTAGAAGTTTGAGTGACTTAGTAAAATTCGGAAATGCCACGACAGCGGCCATCTTGAAAGTTCCCGTTCAGCAATGACGTTCAAAACGAATCGTCCTGTAATAAGACTAAGATATCAACGCAAGCACTCTAGTACCTTATTATTGTGTATTATTAATTACTATAAAAAATGGACGACTTGAATACATTATGGAAAAGACGAGCTGTTATAAAGGAAATCCTCACGAGTTTTAGAAATTTTATACAGCATTAAAAATTCAACAGATAGTACAGCATTAGCTCAGTTTACAATACGCGTAACTGAATTAAAACCCATGTTAAACGATTTTGACGAAACACAATTCGAAATTGAATTGAATTTACAAACCGATCCGGAACAGGCAACGACAAATGATAATGAACGAAATATGTTTGAAACTACCTACTATATGTCAGTTTCGATTGAGAATGAACTAATAATAAACAAGGTTTCAAATAATTCGGTATCCACACCAACTTCTCAAAATGGGTTAAGCAGCAATACGGCTAATTTTTCAAATCAGGGGCGGTTCCCAGCTATGAATCTACCAAGTTTTTAAGGATATATTTGTTAGATAAATACGATAATAGGCGTGTAAACGTGAATAACATGTGAAAGCATTGTTTGATCTACCTTCGCTTCAAAAAGAATCGCATATGTTGTTACGACAATTACTTGACGGTTTTTTAAAAAATTGCAGATCATCAAGGTTTATAACAGCGTGCATCATAGTGAGACACCCTTCTAATTTATATTATAGTTAGCAAATTAGATACTATTACCAAACGTGAATGGGAGTCACAAACATTTGCTGGAGATTTTCAAACAATATACGTCTTAACATATTTTTTAAAATCACGGTGTGAGCTCTAAAAAACCTTAAATTTTTCTACATTAGCTAGTTCGACATCAAATACTATGGGCAATTCCCAGAATTCTAAAAATTATTCTTCAAACTCTTTATTATCTGTAGTTCCCAATAAGGAACTTGAAAAATCTGTTTCGTGTGCCTTTTGTAAGAAAGACCATACTATATTCGTATGACAAGAATTTAAAAACTGACAGTGCAGAATAGAATTGATGAAGTTAAAAACCCAAGGCTTTGTATTAATTGTTTAAATCACACTATTATAGGATAGGTAGGACATATGGGTGTAAGCATAGCGGATGCGAAAGGAAGCATACATAATCACTGTTAGATTTAAGAATAAAACAGAGTAATATTGATACAAATACTGTTTCAACTGAAATTTTCCATTCAACAGCAGCATCACCTATTGTTAATCATGCGCTAATAAAGGATTGCCAAATGTATCAGAGTTTTGCAGTTTTGTAATTGGCACCACAAGACATTAATTTGGATACCCCATGATGATAATATAGGTTACAAAATAAATACAAACGAACATCAAGGTGTTGTAACTAAACGTTAAACTCTTCCAAGTATCGCTAAAATTTATGATCTCCTGGGTTTGCTAGCACCTTGTATCGTTGTTACTAAGATTATTTTTCCACGTTTTTGGCAATTTCACTTGTCTTGGGATGAATCGGTGCAAGTAATCAGACGCGTTTAAATTAGCAATCCAGTTACTGTTGAGCTACACAGTTTTCATCTGCCTTTGAGGCACGCATATATGTAAGAAGTACTAGTATTCACAGAAATATTTGTATTAACCTTATATGTGCCAAATCAAGGGTTGCTCCTATAAAAAGAATATCAGTTCCAAGATTACAGCTTTGAGGCGCTCTACTCTTGTTAATATTAGTAACTAAAATTAAAGAGGCTATATGTGCAAATGGAGATAGTATAACATATTGGTGTGACTATACTGTTGCTCGTGTCTGAGTAGGATCCGCGGTTAATTCTTTAAATCTTTTTGTAGCTAATCGCGTAAGCGAAATTCAAGAAATAACTTCACCGGAGAACTGGTAAAAATCAGTGGCCTAAAAATACCATCTACCCTGTCTCAATTGGTGTACCTCAAGGTTCGGTATTGGG
The DNA here is from genome assembly GCA_036346205.1 of Vesta saturnalis. Lineage (NCBI taxonomy): Eukaryota > Metazoa > Arthropoda > Insecta > Coleoptera > Lampyridae > Vesta > Vesta saturnalis. Next base: position 497,551 of record JARFJB010002026.1, on the reverse strand, counting down.
TCCTCTTTTATTTCTTGTCTATATCAATGACCTTCCTCACGCAATTAATTCATATAAGGGTATCCAATATGCAAATAATACGACTCTTTTCTGCGAGGGCAGTAATGACAGCGAGTTAAATGACTCCACCTCCCAGATGACCATACTAATTGAGGAGTGTCAACTTACTGGGTATTGTAATCGACAATGAATTAAATTGCAAAGCGTGTATAGATTAACTCAGTAGTTCACTAGCCTCCAACATTTTTCTTATTATTAAACTCCGCAAGTCACTAAATGAGTCAATGCTTCTATCGTGCTATTTTTCTTTCATTTACACATTACTTAGTTGCGGAATCATCTTTTTGTGCAAAATATCTTGCTCAATTAGAATATTTAGACTTAAAAAGAAGGAGTAAGAGTGATTTGCAAATATTGGTTCTAGGGATCATTGTAAGCAATATTTTAAATATTACAATATAATGACAGTTCCATCCATATTGTCAATATTTACCAAATGGTTGTTGAAACACATAAGCGAGTCACTAATTTGGTTACCTAATAGAAACTGCCACAATTACAATATCCACCATCATAACTTGCTGTCAAATCATCAACTCAATTTTTCAATGAATTTCGACAAAAAACAGTTACGTTGGTTGCAACATTAAAAAACAATATTGAATTATCTGACAAATTTTCTTCAATTATAAAATTACAAAATGTGTAGTTTATTGCCGTAGGTTCAAAAATAATGCCCAAAGGTCTAGACAGTATAGAAACGTAGGTAGTTTATCGGTAGAGGAGATGAATCGTCCATTAAAGTTTCTAGTAGCAATAGCCCAGAACGAGGTTTTAATAAAGAAACATTAGATTTGTTGAAATATAAACGCGTTAATACAAAAAGTGGGTTCCTTTCGCTAACTCCATGTATTGATAATAAAGGTTTGACAAGAGTGGGTGGTAGATTCTGCATTAACACGTCAAGCGCCATGAGGTATAATGCGCATGTCGCAACTCATTTTAATAATTGCAATCGTTTCAATTTAGCATCGTAACACAGCAGTTATGTCTCGCTATACTGGTTTCTTTATTGGGAATGAAAGAGCGTGGCCCGGGAGGACAACATATACTTTTGGTCCATGACATTTTTAGGATTTTCAGTGATTGTGCAACACAGCGCATGTCTCTTTTTTCGCTTGTTTTTAGAAATTGACCTAAAACTAAGAACTACTCAAGAGATAACATTTATTAGAAATAATTCACAAATTTGTGTTACAAGTAATATGAAAACAAATTCATACTTCTGGAAAATACCACTAATAATAAAAATACACATGAAAATATAACTTTTTTAGGATTGCATAAAATGATGGCCAACAAAAAAATATGTGACACAGTAAAATTTGTTACAGCCCACACATCGATATTTCATATGTGAGGCCTTATTCAATGCTATTTTTCTTCCATGCTCAGCTTTTATATCGCGGTAACACACAATACAGCGCTCCTGCAAAAATGTTCACTTTCTGGCGTTTTTGATTCGTCTTCAATGGTTTCTGTTGTTTCAGAAATTCCCAACAAAGCTGGGAATAATTTTTCTCGAAACTCAGTTATGGAGATTTTTCTTGTGTAACCTCTTTGAATACTAAGTGGGCATTGACGATGGCGGAGCCCAATAATATCTCAATTGCAAGTTTTCTGTGCCACTTAGTCCCTCGGCGTAAACAATGCGAGTAAGCTTTGATCTGATCTGCCAAATCAATGTACGATTTTGCTTTATTATAATCTAAAATAACGTCAGGATTTTCAATTATGCACCTCGTTTCTGAACTGTCTTTATAGAGTGTGCTTAGAACAAATACGCCCTTTTATCGCGCCACTTACAAACCATAATTCCTGTCCCACTTCCTTTTGCATAAATTTCTTTGGGCTTGAGCTTCTTCTGCACAACTCCCTTTGGATTGTATTTTCGGTTATTACGCAAAGTGCCTACCAAATGCGTTTGTGTATTCAGGAGTTCGGTAGTTAATGAGTATAATATTTGTCAGTAAATAATTGGCGACCTGAATCTAGTAGGTTTTCCATGAGAGAAAGCACTACATTTGAAGATGCTTTATCAGCTTTATCAGTACCACAATAAATTTGAAAGTTGTATGCATAGCCACCTTCACAGCATAGCTTGTATACTTTTATGCCAAATTTATGTCTCTTGTTTTTTATGTATTGTCTAAATCTAAGTCACCTCAGAATGGGACCATTGTCTCGTCAATGCACACTTTCAAACCAGGAGTATAAACCTTTCTACAATTTGTGTGATATGGGGAGATATCTTCCGGAGTCGATCGGCGTTCTGCGTCGTGTCTTGGTTATCGCTAAAGTGCCACATGGCTAAGAGTAATTCAAATCTATACCGAGGAATAATTTTGGAAGTGTGATTCAATATAACGGATTTTTTTCCAGTATGACCTCACGGATAGCACACTACATAATCCCATCCACATGAACACACCTAAAAATGTTTCCATTTGTTCATTTGTTGTAGAGGTCCATTCATTTATTCGTGATTTAGGCTTGTTCTCTTTGGTCAATTGTTGTTCAGCATAACGGTTTGTCTCTTTCACCACAAAAGTCACTATTTCATCTGTTATAAATAGTTGGAATGCATAGTAGTGATGTTTGCTGATATAATTAATATGTAAGCATTTATCCCAGGTTCACTTACAGCAAGAGGAAATTGTTTCGAAGATGTTCCATCAATGGGACCCCATATTAGATGGTTCTGTTCTTCGGTATTGGCTGGTTCATCGTCATCTTGTACGGCATACTTTGCAATTATATCCTCCATAACCTGATCCATAATGCTATCGCCTTGAAGTACGGGTGTATCAATATTTTGCCTGCTAGTACATGGTACATCATTTTGATCAGGCACATTTTGTTCGATATTTTCACCTCTCAGTTTTTTTTTTTGGACGTGAAACATCTTTAGAACTACTACTACTATCTGATTCAAAATTACTGCTTCGCGGTTAGGCATCAGACAAATAAACATCGCCAAATTCACTAAGATTACTTTCATCAGATAACATTTCATTCCATAAGTCTTGAAGTCGTTTTTGTTTTTCACAGTACTGGTCAGACATGGTGTAAACCAAATAAGACGTTTACTGCACGAAGATACAATATAAACTGATCACCCGCGCAATACTATTTGGAACGGTTAGCGATAAAACACAAGTCTGAACAAGTTATTATGCGAACACATTTTACATGCCACGTGGCCCTAGAATATAATATAGTCTTACAGGCCACGCGACATAAATCTCATACCACACACAGAATTAACTGTAAATCAAAAACAAAAAAACATTTTTGTATATAAATTGTAACACTGTTAATTTCACGTTAAAATGGAGCCAGAATGATTAAAAAAAAATTGTGGACCCAATTTTTTGTTCATATAGTGGATTAATGTGTTAACGCATAATAGGAAATACTAATACGTATTGCCTGCTAATCACAAACTAACTATTTCAATAATGAAACACGAGCACATAAAAACATTACATACAGGTCCTCTAGCGTTACTAACTGCTGTTAGGGATACCTTATGGCCTGTATCGGAAAGGAATACAGCAATACAGATCGTACAAAATTGTATTATTTGTTTCAGGGTAAATCCGAAGGTTTCTAATTATTTAATAGGGCCTTTACGAAAATATTATGTTCAGGCAACGTTTCCCTTTAATGTTTGAGAAGTAAATTATTATGGGCCAATATTAGTCGAAAAACCAAAAAGGTAGAGTTAGCAAAGCGACAAAGGCTTATATTTGTGTTTTTATGTATTTCGCTGTTAAGACAGTGCACTTGTAGCCAATATCTGATTTAACGACTGCAGCATTGTAGCAGCTCTAAAACGTTTTCTAGCGAGACGGGACAAACCTACATTAAGATACGATTAGCCATATATGATTTTAACTCAAATTGAAGCAGTAACACATTTAGGACCCCTCTGTCCTTTATCAAATAATCCAAATGATCCCAATCCACTAACCCCTGCGCACTTTCTGATTTGGAAAAGCCTTTTATCAGTTCCACAACCGGATCTTACTGATATAAAGATAACGAGGCTATCACAATTCCAATACTGCCAGCAAATATTACAACATTTCTGGAAGGGCTGGACCAGGGAATATCTTTATGAGGTACATACTAAAGCAAAATGGAGAAAAGGCAATAAAGATTTCATTCAAAAGGGAACTATGATCACTACAAAAGAAAAAACCTTTAAAATGGCATTCAGGGCGTCTCGTTGAAATTCGCCCGGAATTAGATCAAATAGTTCGTGTAGTAAGTGCAAAATTAATTAAGGTGATATATAAGCGTGTCGTGACCAAATTCTGTATTTAGTGACTAAGTCTAGTGTTATTGAACAAAAATTTTATTGGACATTAATAATTGTTTAATTTGCATGATAGATAAGTTTTTGTATATTTATACATTTTAAAGATTCATAGTAAAATGAATGCGTGTAGTAACACGATTTATAAAATCTAAGTACTCATTTAGTGCTTCTTCCCATTACCTCCAAATGACAAAAGTATCATCAGCATATCTATCCCAAATTAAAGGCTTTTTATGTGTATTTTGTACAGAAAATGTTTTAGTTTTACGTGCCAAAATGGGCTACTACTGGACTAAAAGGGTTTCCCATAGCTAACCAATCAAGTTTATGAAATTAATTAATCTACTGGAGATAGATTCATTCAGTTTTGAAACAGAATTCTTGTATATTTCAGAAAATCTGATTAACATGTTCAGCGGTTTTTAAAGTAAATGATGATGCAACGTGAAAACTTCTTGTGTATTAAAATCACGCATTTTTGCATCAAATTCCTGATATGATGAGATTTCCCTATATGACGCTATAATAAACAAGCGAAGCGTTTCGTAAGGTTATATATCGCACATATGATTGCACTGACGATGGGTCTTAGAGGAACATAAGGGTTGTGAATCTTCTGTAAACCATTTAGGTTTGATGGAAAAGCTTCCGAGCTAGTTAATTTCGTTTTTGTTTACTTCACGAATAGAATTACCTTTATATAATGGTAAATTTGTTACCATTCTTTTTAGGTCTAATAAGGCGCTTCGTTGAACGAAGGACAAATTACTTTTAGAAGCTTTCGCTTTACGTAATACTTTAACCCATTAAGTCCCAAATTATTATTTTTAGGAGTTTCGACATAATTTTCAAGACACCTATAAAGAAAGTATTTAGAAACATTGTAAAAGTGTCAAAATCCATAAAAATTTTGCGTATTAAATAAAATAAAATAAATAAAATCAATTATTTTTTAAGAAATCAGCACTTTTATATTTATAGCAATGTGACATGAAATATTAAAAATTACTATTTTTATGAAATTCTGGAAAACATAGAATACATAAAGCTTTATCGCACTTTCTGCAATATGTTCTCGGTTTTCCAGAACTGGCCTTGTATTGGCCGTGCCTCTGATTCACCCGTTTCTGCAAAATATGATCAACGTTATCAAATCTTCACTGATCTAAGGTAGAGGCATTCAGTTTTCTCATAGACCTCGATATGCGCAAACAGATGACGTCAAATCATATGGTGTGGAATAAGTGAAGATTGAAAACATTAAGCATAAGAAGGCGCCAAATTTGAAATGTGTTATGAAACAAAATTTAATTTTAATTTTAATAAAATATGTCAACTAATATAATGTACTTAAAATTTTTGACACGGCAAATTACTTGTCCTATCATATTTGAGAATTCTGAGGTTACATTCACAGTTATAAAAGTAAATTATTACAGTTCACAGGTGACATTTTCCGCGTGCGTTTTATTAGTTAATCGTTTTATTGTGTTCCTCTTGTTTGTTAAAATCAGTTTTTTTTAAACTTCTTTGGTTTTATTTGTGAAATAAAGGTATGTACAAGAGTATTTTATAAAAATGTAATTTTATGTTTTAAGGTTATCCCTCTATTATGGATGGAACTACGAAGAAAACTATACATTCTGAGGGGCGAAACATTATCAAAGATGTTATACAGTTCTTTTATAGACAAAAAGCAGCTGGTGAATGGGCATTCCCTTTAGTCAAGGCAACCGAACTTGCAGCAGCTGCTGTTGGGATATCAGTTGCTACTATTTTGAGAATCAGAAAAGAAATTGCTGTGGCTGATGGTGATTTACTCGATTCACCTTCGAAAAAAAGGAGAATCGAAAGATCCAACAAAATAGTAATGGATGAGTGTGATTTAGGAATCTTAAAAAGAACAGTGCAAGCGGTGTTCACCATCGACAAGCAAGTGCCAACGTTAAAAATTTTAGTGAATAAGATGCAAGACAATGAACGATATACTGCAAAGTGCCAAGGAAAACGAAGTGCTAGTGAGAAACTCTTTTGCAGAAATCACAGCATTAGATTGGCAAAAACATTGCAAGCATGTGGATCGATTGGCTCAAGAAATGTGGGAGAAAGATGGATTACTCCATGAAGTAGTGGAAAGTTTTGAATTTGTAGTGAATACTGGTTTGTCGGACGATGACACAAGTTCGGAAGGTGAAGATTAAGAAAATAACATAAAATAATTTTGCCTTGTAGTTTAAACGTTTTGATTTTTATATGATTTCTTATGTAAACTTTGTCTTTATGTGTGATGTAAATTCTAAATATGAGATTGCAGTCAAATTACTTGTATTCATGGAATGTCAGCCTGCAATACTATAATTACATTTTAACCAAAATGAATCGTAGATCTGAAATTAAAATATTTAAAACTGTTTCTGTAAAGCTTAATGATAGCTTTTTTTGTTACACGAATACAGTGCATTGTGGTGTATTCAGTATCCTTGCCTAAAATGGCTTATTGTTCCATATAAAGACAATGGGCATTTAAGTAGAAAACTAAGAAATTGTATCTAATATTGCTTTGAGTTTATGCCGAGTAGATATTGAACACTCATTTGGGATGTTAAGGCAGAGATTTACACAATTATTCTATTGCAAGAAATATGTAATTCAGTATAAATGTTTTATAATTAATATACAATACATTAAATTGTTTTATGTATCAACATTACTGACTATGCTTGTTTTGTACAACATTTGTGTAGAATACAACTATATATTTTATTTATTTCGTTATACAAAAAAATCAATTTTATTTATTTTGTAAATGGAAATTAAAAGTTAAAAACACTGAGAATGTATTATACATAAAGTTAAACTTTTTCAAATATTATTCTAACGGTTCACATCCCAAGTCGTTCTCAGTAGTGAATTTTTCATCGGAATCACCATCTGAAAAGAAGTCTGATTCGTCACTTTCATCTCCTATTCTAATAATCAGCTCTGCTACTTCATCGGTTACATATTCTCGATTAAGATATTCGTCTTCTACTTTGCTAACATGGGAACAAATATTTTCCCACTCTTGTACGCCAATATTATCAAATTTGTCGGCTGCCAACTTCCACACATCATTTAATTTGAAAGTGGTATTAGATGCAGCAACATGATTTTTAACCGTAGCCCACACTTTTTCGATTGGGTTTAACTCCGGATGATAGGGGGGCAAACGTAGAACACAATGTCCATGTTCGGCCAGTAGTTTGTCGATAACGTACACTTTAGCATTCGGTTTATGTATTTCAATTTTTGCGTACAGTTCAGGTTTCGTTTCTTTCAGTTCAAAGAAAATGTTCCTTTCGGTTAACCATTTTTGCATATCTTGTTTTTTCCAAGCAGAGGTAGGGTTTGGTTCGCATGTCACATTGTGGTAGGACGCATTGTCGATTACGAGAACAGAATTTGGTTCTAAGTTTGGGATTAATTTTTCGTTCAACCACTTCAAATAGTTCTTGTGATAGTCTCCAGTTTTCAAGCCAGACTTAAAAATTAATAATGCATTAGGTACGAAGCCTTTTGGTCCTCCCGCATGAACAATGATCAGCCTTTGTCCCTTAGCCACTGGCGACTTCAAACAATTGTTGGTTCCATCGTCCCAAGCCATCGGAACTGTATGGGAACTATGCAAATATGTTTCGTCAGTATAAACGATATTTCTTCCCTCTTGTTTGTATTGCTTCAATTTTCTTAAAAATGCAGTGCGTTTTAAACGAATATCTAGTTTTTCCATAAGAGCCTTTCGATTATCTTGCGTTCTTTTCCAACGGAAGCCCATTTTATGAATTAAGGATCTAAATGAACATAATTTCCCTATAAAATTGACACCATCTTCTTTTACTGCTTGAAATACAGCCTCCATAGTTGGTCTCCTTTTATGTATACTTGCATATCTATGGATAACGGTTCGAATAATTGCTTCGTCAAATTGATCGACAGTTGATTTTAAATGGTTTTTATTTATAGTCTTACGGGCAGATTCGAATTTCTTACCTAAAAAAATACAGCATACACTCGATTGAATATACAAGTGTTTAAGGAGTACAAACCTTCCGGTTTCCTCTTCGCTTCCTTACAAATTGGTTTCACCGTGCTAAGTCCAACACCAGTTGCAGTTGCTACCGTTTCATATAGAGGAGTTGTTAACTTAAACGATTCTTTTTGTTTGTTTATGAATTGGAACACATTATAAATAATTTCCCGACCTTGGCTATGAACTACCTTCTTCAAGTTACTCATCGTAAAATAGTCCTACAAATATAAAATATTTATACTTAAATAGAGGTTTTGTTCATATGTGTAATTTCACATACTGGAATAGTAATCTGCTTTTCAACAGAAGCAAATACTTTACAACATAATAATGAATAAATTATTGTGAAGTTCAATAACCTTCAATTCGTTAAATACATACTTATTTATTTTATTCAATTTATGAATTGATACAATGTTATATAAATAGAACTTTACTGTACTTACTTGAAAAAGACTGTTTATACACTGTAGAATTAGAATAATGGAAAGAAATAAGAAACACGGAAAGGAGAACGGAGATGAACGCAAAATTTTACAATAACAAGACTAACTTTTTCAGGTGGAAGAGTATACTGCCAAACAGCTGATTATAAACGTATTTTTGTCTGTTAGCGCAGGTCCATGAGAAAACTGACGGCCTCTACCTCCAGAAATTATTGGCAAACTTGTCGGTCTTCCTCGAACAATTCCTTTGCCGCGTCCTAACTTAAAATAGTTTAGCTAAATAGCTCTTCTAAACTCTTTTATAGAAATTGATCGACTGCCATGAATCATTTTGAATAAGACATATTCGTTTACTACAGCCATATCGATCATTCTAGTAAACAAGCACCAGTATCATTTTTACCATGATGGTAAACGCCTCCCATATACTTATTGTAGTTAGAAATTTCAGCGGGATGAAAAAGAGTAATATCTTTTGTTTGCTTACTTCAACGATGAACGTTTGCCATTGGTTCCACTTTGTCAAAATTTGTTCCCACTGCAACACATTTATTCTCATTCCATTTAATAATTATTATTTGCTTATTTTTGTTGAATCTGAAATCGTACGCTTTCCTCTGTACTTTCTCCAAATCCTTGTTAGAATTGAGACTACATTTTCCTGTTTTATTCTCTCTAATTGTTCCAGACGCTCTGAAGCCTTTATTTTTTAGATTCACTAACAAGCTGTAGCTTGTAAAAAAGTTTTGGTGGTAAATGCAATGACACGTAGGATCTTTGACCATAGATAACATATTTTTATAACTCTATATCCAAGAAGTCTAGTTAAAGAATTTTCTGAGTTATCTTTGCCACAGTAGAGTGAAAAATTGTAACAGTAGCCATCCACTCCACAAAGTGCTCACAATGTATACCTGAAACCTATGGGCTTGGCTTTGATGAACTGTTTTACTGAACTGTGTCCAAATATCGGACTATCATTTCATCTATGGATAAGTTCTCGATTTTTAAAAATTGGTGTTTGTCAAATCTATTAGGGGTTTGATTTTGAATGATTTGTCGTTCTTATATTCGTTTGATTTGTCATTATATTGAAAATTATTTTAATTCTAAGCAATCACTACGACTCATGGCATTGCGAACGAGCAATACCCCTAACTCTTCCGCGTCAAATCAATAAATCCTTTTGGCTTGGCAATGTGCGATATTCAGAGAAGACAACGGATTAAAATTTTTACATCATGGTAATGGTGAAGTCGTACTTGTTTTTTTTTTATTTCTAGAGTAACGCATCGTCTCTTTTACTATATGGTCAAACACACATGAGTAAAAACAGTTCAAGAAGATCTACTGGTGTGAAGTCCACCAATGAGGTCATCAACAAGTAACAATTTTGGGAAGCTGTATTTCCCCGAGTCAAGTTATCATATTCTGGTTTCACAGTCTTCCAATTGGCGGTGGTAATACTTTCTTTCCGGGAACGCTATGGATTTGGGGCAGTAGTTTCTGAAGAAGTAGCAGTTTCTACTTCCAATGTAGCCATTCCCTTGCGGGGCAAGCGGAACAATTGCTGCCTCTTATATATTTTTGACTCACAACCTTTCTCCATGCTTTCCTATCTCCGCATATCTCCCTAGCTTCTGCAAGATTCATACATTGTCTCTCATATGCCCTTTTATTTTTAAAACTTCTTATCTTCCTTTCCTTTATCATACATTCTACTACATTCAGTCAAGTTTTACGCGGCCAACCAGGCACGGTCTTACCTCTAACCTCAACCACATATATTTGCTTCATTAATCTTGCGTTATTCATTCTCTCAATGTGACGAAACCAAAGTAATGTACTGCTTTCATATCCATCTAACGTCGTTTTTTCCTCGCCACACTCCGTCATTATGCACTCATTATTTATATTGTTCATTTTCGTTTTACCACATGCGCTTCTCAGGAATCTCATACCCACGGCATTTATTTTTCTTTCGTGCATTTTTTGAATACCAATATCTCACCTCCATACAGTACTGACGGGGCAAACACGCTATTTATAGATTGCTCGTTTTGAGGCTAGGCTCATGCTCTCGTTTCTCATTATCGTCTACATACCTCCAATCACTTTCCTTCCAGCATTGACCCTTCGCCCAATCTCGCCCTCCATTGTACCACCTGCAGTAAAAATTCTACCCAGACATACCAGCCCGTCCACTTGCTCCACAATTTCATCTTGCAGAGTAAATACTCTACTCTATTTTCCACCTTCCCGATCGAACACTACAATCTTAGCTTTGTTCACATCTATTTTTAGGTTCATGTTCTCACAGGCTGTATCAAACTTCCTCAGAGCAGTTTGTAGCTCTTCAGCGCTGTCAATTAATAAGACTGTCATCTGCATATACCAGAAGTCGCACAGTTACGTCACTAACCATTACACCATTTGTATCGGTACATGCTCGTCTAACAAATTTAACCATGCATACATTAAACAACCACGGTAACATCATACAGCCTTGTCACACTCCTTGCTCAATATTAAAGTATTCACTCACACGTTATCTCACCCTAGCACATGCCCGGCTACCGTTTATTAGACCTTTATTTACGCCATATTCATTTAATATTTTCCACAGCTTTTCCCTATTCACTCTGTCGTATGCGTTCTTCAGATCTACAAACGCACAGTACAGCTTCTATTCTACACTTAAACACTTTTCGATCACCTGCTAGAGAGTAACCATCTGATCGACACATCCTCTCCCTGGAATGACGCCACCCTGCAGATCCCAAATCTTAGTTTGTGTAGTTTCTCGCACTCGATCAATCAGTATTCTTCCAAACTCTGTACCAGACACGCTGAGCAAACTTATTCCTCTATAGTTCTTGCAATTATTCTTGCTCCCCTTACCCTTATACAGTGGTACAACTATCGCGCTCTTCCAATCCCTCGGCACTTTTCCACCCTTAAAGCATACATTGAATTGTTCACGCAATCTTCCTATAAGTTTTCACGAAACTAATGTAAATTGTACAAAATACTTACAAGCCAGTTACCGTAGATTTCAATGAAAAAACAGTTTCACACAAATTGTTGCATTATACCGCTACTTTAACCCTCTTTTACAACTCTATTCATATATTTCCGCGAAGTGCTCGAAAAAATTCTTAGAAATCCGTCCTCAAGTGGGGACAGTGGGACCTGTTTCATACATAAATGCATCTGCAGCGCCAAAAGATTTAATAAAACGCCTAATATTAGAAATTGTATCCTCAAATGGAGCTACTTTTGATGTTACAGCAAAATCTACACTTTTATAGTTTATAGATGATTTGATATTTTTTGATAGATAATCTATCGATTTTTGCAAATGTCAAACGTTACCTCCATGCATCTAAAAGTTAAAGAATAGTTTTATCCCAGTCTTCTCTATTCAAACTAGATGAAAGCTGTATAATACTCTCCTCCATTTCTGTTCAAATCCTTTCTCTTTATATAAATTAAGTAGAAGCTTGCCCATAAATATAATCAGCTTGTCTAATATTAAAATCTTGAAATTATCGAACTTTTGGGATAATCTTATGATCACGACAAAGTAGTAAAAAGTAAGTGCTGAAAGTGGCTGCGATTTGCGAATTTTTAATTATTCAAATTTCCTAATCGAACGATCAGTTTCCTCGACATAAAGGGCTGATACATGCAAATGCAAACCTACACAATTACCATTCACAATTAAAATACCTATCTTCTGTGTTTGCAGTCGTACATTATGATTTATCTTTTTACAAGTTTCAAAGTTTCGGTAACGATTAAAGTTACTGACCTCAGTAAACGGTAATTGAATTGATATATTAATAAAGCTATCACACAAATATTTATATGAAAATGCAAACATAAACCTGCTAGGTAACATATGTGAAAAAACTAACCACGAAATCCAATTTTACTTTAGCAATGATCAGTTAGATTTTTAGTATGTTATTATTATTAAATCACCTTGCAAATGACAAATCAGAACAGCCTCTAAGGTTATGCAAAGCTTTAATCTGAAAGTAGGAAAATAATTCACAGCTAAAATAATAACAAATCGAACAAAACATTTATTTATGTTTTCCCCCCTTTTAATTATAACCACCAGATCTAGTTACTTTTATTGTAATTGTATCATTGGTGATATTGAAAATCTGTTTCTGATAAAATCTTACATTAATTTTATTAAGTTTATATTCCCGTAAATATTTTAGTTAGTTTTAGTTTAGTTTGTAACCTATTAATTTAGGGTAAAGTGTTCATTTCACACGAGATATTACATACTTAGGTAAATTACAAGTTTGTTTTGTTTCTACTTAGATAAAAATTGGAACTAAATTCTTCCAAAATACTTAAAATGCACCGGTCTTTTCTTGGGCCATTGAAATGACAGGGCAGTGGCAAAGTGACATTTTATTGCCAGAGTAAACTAATATATTTGCTACCGTTAAAGCGGTATATTTAAGACTACATTCTAATAATTTGAATCATAGTATATAATTTCAGGCTTAAACATTTTTATAGCACCGAAAAAAAAACCGATTAGCTAAAATGTAACACCTCGACGTTTACAAATTAAACCATTAGAAGAAACTTGTTTTAAAAGTTTTATTGTAATATCTACTCGATCTACTTAACTAATTAAACAATAATTTTCTTAAATAAAATTTTTTTCTTCAGACCGAATTGCCTTAATTTACTATTAACAACAACACAGGTTTACATTAAACGTGTACTAACTATAACAGCTAAAGGTATCCATCTTTTGTGCTTGATAACGTTAATTATATAAATAAATACAACATATTAACATAAATTTATAAAACTAAAAATAAAACATTATTATGTATTATAAGGATCAAAATATTTTCCTTAAAAATTTCAAGCCGTAAGAAAGAATATGATTAATTTTAGTTTTATGGAAAGAAGTTCCTCGAGTTATAAAACTAATCCTGATTAAGTTTGAAGCACACATTTTCACGAACGCTCAATGATGGCGATTTAGATAAATGAATAACAGACTTATTTGTGTGCTTAGTGGAGACATATATTTTGTGGTTTTAAGTGAAAATAGGGTAGTACAATGAAGTTTATATTTGCATGGTGCAGATTCTGTTGCTTGCCAACTTCACCACGATAATTTGTGGTTTTAGAGACTTGGTAAACTACTCTTACATGACTCTAGTTTATTATCATATTTTGTGTATGTTTAATATTGCTTGCTCTGCATGCGGTAGTTTATCCTGTAGGATTATTTACTTTAATGCATAAGTCGATAGAATTATACAAAGGAACATCCGGATTAGAAATTAATAAGAAATGAAGTTCGAGAACAACCTATATTTTACAAAATTAGAGTTGTCGGAGATAAGTAGAATTTGTTAGGCCATAATTTTCGAAGGCTTACACACAATTAATTTCGTCGCAACCGTGTGGTCGTCCAACAATTACTACTTGTTTTGGGGATACTAATTTCATTTTTAAGTACTATTATTATTAGAAAGCTATCGATATTCTCTTTCGTGTAATCGTAAATGTGTACCCACGAATTTATAACGGGTAAAATTTAAATATAAATAAAGATTACTGAACCACTTTACTTTTATGTTAAAAGTCTTCTAATAAAGTATAAAATATCATTTAGGATATAATCAAATGACGGCGTTTGGAATTTATAAATCAACATTAAATCCATATTTACTTGGCATATACGAACAAGCACTTATAATCTTGGACAGAAAAAATAAATGTCTTTGACCAATATAGCGGATCAACGAACCGAGGTTAATTCTACTATTTATTACATCGTAGGTGTCAGGATGCCACTTGATCATACTAGTTAATCCTAAGAGACGCTATGTATAAATAATTAATTCCTCTGCATGCAATCGCTATTCACGATCAAAGATATAAGTATTATTGATCAAAATGGCACCGCGGGTGCCTAATAGTTAAATCGGTTTATTAAATTACTTACTTAAACTGTTTAATTAATGAGTGGCCTTACATAGTTCCTTTATATGTAGCACATTTATTATGTAAACATTTATTATGGTGCAAATTTTATAACGAATTTATAGATGGTTATGCAGACATTTAAGTCAAATACTGCTTCTACATTGTATTTAAAAAAATAGTTTATGGTTACTAAATGAAATTAGTTACTGGTCAAAAAAAAAATGGAAAACATAGATATTATGAAAAATAATTTTTAATCTAGGTTACAAGCAATGATAAAATTTATCTAGTCATAAATATATTGTTATATGCAAATTAGATGGCGACCTTCAAGGGGTATTAGTGTGTCTCATTTGTGATCGATTGAGCCATATTTACCTATATCCAAAAATCAACGGTTTTCGAGATATTTGAGATTTTGTGATTTTGTAGTAATTCCCTATTTTCGTTCAGTTTCAGACGGTTCTGCAAGAATTGATCCATTTAAACAGTAATTTGGTCCAGTTTTCAACAGGAGAATATGAATTTCACTTAAAAAATACGAAAGTTGAGGAATATGCTTATAAGAAGAAAATTGTAGAGTTTTAAAATCCGAATGTGAAGGAAACCAAAATTATTTTCAAATCTCCTATAGCTTATAATTTTTAAACTATTAACTACATGTAGCGTTAACCCTGCTGTTCTCCTCGACAAGACTATACACTTGTGCTCCTTCGGGTCATAATGACTCGAACTCCTGAAATATGAATTAAAACCAAAATAACAACAATTTTTATGCATTTATTAACTTTATTTCTCTAATGCAATGTTTTTTATATGAAACGTGAAACTTACAATAAATTCAACCAAATTTAAATAAAAAAAAGAAAACGGAATAAAAAATATCTAATAACTAATATGATCCACTACTTTTTACAGTCGGGACAATAATAGGTACGTGTTCTTTACAAAAATATTTTTACACTTCATTACGAGGAAGATGTTTTCTGGACAAAATGTAAGGATTTACCAATTGTTTGCCCAGTTGTTCCAAGAACAGTCTTCTTTTGAACAAAACATTTTTATTCCAGTCTGGATTTATTTCGCGCCATAAGACGAAAGCAGTATAGGCACTGGTATCTGAAATGTTGTAAAATAAGATTATGGGCCATCGATTTGTTTTTCGTTTGCATGTGTATGCACCGATTCTCTGATCTAATGTATCAACTGCTTCTTTGATAGAATTATAATCAAGTATAATTTGTGGTTTTTTGTCTTCTCTGTCGCTTATTTGTTTCTGGTTATGAAACGTACTGATTAGAATGACCTTCTTGTATTTTTTTGGAATATGAGACACAACTGCGGTATCATTAGTAAAATAAAATTTGGAACTATGCACAACGTTATTTACTTCCATGATAGGTAGCTTAGGCTTGCTTTTCCTGACAATCCCCAACATAGTAAGATTTCCTTCGAGAATCATTTGACCCAATTTATACGATGTAAAGAAATTGTCACAAGTTACATTCTGACCTCTTGGTCCATAAGTAAGGTCTAAAAGTACTGTCAGCCCCTGATCCTTCTCAGGTTTTCCCCCAGGTGGTTTTCCCGTATATACTTGAACTTCTAAAGCATAAGAACTTGCACTATCACAAAGCGTCCATATTTTGCTGGCTTGCTTGGTATATACTACTTGAATGGACAACGACTTCTAAATGCAACCAGCTGCTCGCCCACAGTTACGTTTTGCCCAGGATGGTACAATTTTGGTAGTATTTCAGCCCATTTGTCCCAAAATTCTCTAATAGGAGCCAACTTATCGCTTAGCCTTCTTTCTTGACGATCTCGTTTATTATGAAACCGTAACACGCGTGATATATAATAAAATGGTTTCAACGACATTGTTGCGCGAAAAAGAGGTCTACCTGTTTCTGCATTCCACAAACTTCTGGTAGATTCATCATGCGATCTGTAAACTCCTCCTTACAGTAACAAACCTATGTACGCCTGCAACGTAATGTCATCTAATTCTTACCACTTGTCACCGTACACTCTACGACCTTCGATGTTAGTTATTTCCAAATTATATTTTCCAGAGAACTATTGAAAAATAGCTGAAATGTAGATTTTACATCCTGGACTCGTGCATTGCTGTATCTAGTTGGACCTGGAGCGACTTTTATGATATTAATTTGCACTAGTTGCACGCCCTGATTGAGGAAATGGATCTAACATCCAAGTTATGGCATTATCTTTAGATTGAATCGATTGAGCAAGTGGCATCAATTGCGTAGGATTTGTCCGTCCAGCATCGTCGAAAAAATCATCGTCTGACTGTCCATAATCAGTATATTCACTGATATGATCTTCCTCTTCAGAAGCTTCATCGTCACTAATGCCACTCAAATTATCAATAAGTTTTTCTAAGTCTTTACCACTAAGATATTTTTTTGCCATTATTGTTATTTCAGCACTTTATAAGAACTAGTAGTACGTACAACAAACCGCACTTTACTCTGCAACGTAA
Organism: Vesta saturnalis; assembly: GCA_036346205.1. Lineage (NCBI taxonomy): Eukaryota > Metazoa > Arthropoda > Insecta > Coleoptera > Lampyridae > Vesta > Vesta saturnalis. Next base: position 480,164 of record JARFJB010002026.1, on the reverse strand, counting down.
CAAACAAAATTGTCGGTTGCATACTGCTATATGATATTTATACCTGCTGCAAGTTGCAAGTCTGTTCCTGTTTCGACTTGCACACGCGAAAATGCTGTAGTAACTCGCTTAGGTAGGTACAGTTTAACAAGCATGTGATGATATGCATATTATCTATCCTCAAATCTCAATATAAAATAATTGGAAATACGAATTTATACGTCCTACTGATGTATTACAGCCTCGGGTCATAATGGCCCGAGGAACATCAATGTAACAATCATGTTTAAAAAAATAAAGTAAAAAAAAATTATTAAAACAAACAAGCCACCTCATTTTCAATGGATTAGAAACAAAGTCATTAACTACGAAGTTTAGATATTAATAAACAAAAAAGTTATCTAATCAACAATTTGATTTCGGGTCATATAGACCCGAGGGTAACAGCAGGGTTAAAACAGTCTAAAAAGCTAACTCAATGCTTCAGTTGTCCGATAAAACCATTTCTGTCAAAATTCATTCGATAATTCCACCAGAAAAAGCTCTGGAAAATTCTAAATTGAGAGTAATAAACCACTGAAACCTTGATTCAATAGAACTGAAAATTTTATTCAATATTTTGTATTCAAAATGGCCACCACCGTCCATCCTCTTATTGTGTTCGGGTCAATATTACCCGATCGTGTTCTTTTAATGTGCATAATTCGTTAGTTTATTTAAATTAACAAAATACACTTAAAAAACCTTGAGTTTGGTATAGATATGTAGATGACACGTTTGTTATTTGAAGACTTGGAGAAGAGGCACTGCATGAGTTTTTGGTTTTTATAAATGGTATAGGTCCTAGTATTCAGTTTACCATGGAATAGGAAACTAATGGAAGTTCACTATTTCTTGACATATTAATATCTAAAAATAATAATTCACTATCTTTTAAGGTTTACAGAAAGCCGACACACTGATATATACCTTCATAAATTATCCATCCACCATCCACGTCAAAAAATTGGTGTAATTAAATCTTTAGTAGATCGAGCAAAACGAAATTGTGACCCTGAATTTTTGAAGGATGAAAATAAATATTTAACAAAATCCATACATGATAATGGATATTCACTTACATATACTAATAATGTTATTACACCTTCTAGACGCGACCTTAAAGAAAAACCAGCTTTTCTTCCTTCATAACTATTACAGATAGAATTGAAAAAATCCTAATTATATATGGCATTAGGACTATGTTTAAACTTACAAGAAAAATTACAGAACATTTAAGATCACCTAAAGATCTGTCAAACCCATTACTATCTTCTAGAGTGTATAAGTTATCTTGCTCATGTGGAAAAGTATACCTTGGAACCACAAAACATAGCTTTGATACCAGACGTAAAAACATGAGATTCTGTAGTTTAGGTCAACCAGAGAAGTCTGCGGTGGCTGACCATGCCTTGAATAATCTAAATCATGACATTCAATTTGAGAATATGGAAATATTGTCAAGACAAACTCATTATTAAGTTCGTTTACAACGTGAAGGTATTGAAATATATAAACACCCTAATAATTTTAATAAAAAGAAGAAAATCTTCGTTTAAACAGGTTTTGGCATATTATAATTAAAAAAAGGCATAATGACACGGCTTAATTATGATTTTAATTTTGACTTTTGGAACGTCTAGGAATTTCGATGTTTTTCCTAGATCTTGAAGCAAATGCTTTAACAAATATATGTTAAATTACCACAGCATTACAATTTAACATAAGTAGTTGAAATTAAGGTTAAAATTAAAAAATTACAAAACACGTTCCGCATTATGCTTTCCATTGTTAATAACATTTGCACTTATTCACAAAGATATCTCTTTGTTAGATTTAACTAGATTGTTTTATCTGATGTCAGGTTTATATTTGTGAATGCTTCTATCATTTTGAAATTGAAGTTTTTCACAACTTTACACCTGCATCATAATTTGATTCAATTTTGTTAAATGTGTTTTTTGGCTGACATTTTTCATTTTAGCCTTCGACCGTTAGAGAGTGTTCTGATTTGTCATGTTTAAGACAGTTTAACAATATTTAATTTTTAATGACCTAGTTATTCTTTACTAAAATTTCATTTTATAGTTGGCTTTATACGTTTCTCAAACTGCTATATTAATAGCAGGCTGATGTTCATGTTTTAATTTTTCAACTTTGACAAGATTGTTTACAACATCTTTAACAATTTTAATAGATATTACTACTAACGAAGATAACTGTAAGTGTTATCGAAATGTTTAGATTGTATAATTTAAAATACATCATTAAAAAAAAAAAAGATAAGTATTTTATTATGTGTGATAATGGTGAAAGTTTACATTTTCATATTTAAATATTTCGTTGCCACTGCATGACTACTTCCTTACTCTAATAACGGTGAACCTAGATTGATATTAGAAAATTATAATTAGTTTTTTTTTAATGCATTTGTTACACTTACTGTGTTTGGGTCTATATGAGCCGGTGATTTGTGGAGTTCAAGTTAGAAGAACGAGAAGCAGATTATTTTCATAGACGAATGTATGTTATTAGTTTTGTGTTACTTTCATAAATATAATATTATCACATTATTGCGCAATATTACGCATGTTGCATGCATTATTTGTGTACCGGTAAACAAGCTTATTCCTGTTGGGACTTGTCCGTGGCTCCGCGTATAAATGCAGCCAGTGAGCATCTGTGCGTTAGTTTCGCAATAAATATCAAACTTGATGCTATACTCTAATAAGAAATACCTAACAATTGAAATTTAATATTGAAAATCTGTAATGAGAGAGTGTTTCGTGTTTCTGATAGTGATTCTAATGCTTATGAAGAAGAATACCATTTGTCTGAAACCGAGATATATAATAGCGAATCGGATGATGAAGTGGAAGGTATGATTTCAGATAAAGCTGATACAGATAATCACGTAACTTAAAAAAATGGTAATATAGTATGGAATGAGGACACATCAATCGGGAAGGTTATCAGCAGAAAATATTATTTTGTTGATTCCTGGGCCAACAAGATATACTACGTCGCGAATAATTGATATAAAATACGCGTACTTCTTATATTTCACACCTAAAATTGTAAACCTCATTTTGAAAATGTCAAATTTAGAAGGCAAAGACTTTGTAGCGACACGCTTCTCGAACTAACATTAGTTGAGCTGGAAGCATATTTTAACATACTGTTACTAGCTGGAGTGTATAAATCTCATGGACAGACAACAGCCAGCCTGTGGGATGGAAATGTAGGTCGTCCACTATTCATAGCAACGATGTCCCTACAACCATTTTATATAATTGCACGAATAATTAGCTTTGACGTTAAAAAAACTGGAGACTTGTGGGATGAATGGGTTAAAATACTACCTAAGCTCTATAATGTCCACGAAAATGTAACAGTAGATGATGAGCAATTGGTACCTTTTAGAGTCCCTTATCTTTTTAGACAGTACATCGCAAATAAACCTGCTAAATACGCAGTCAAGATTTCTACTTTATGCGATTCTGTAACTGCTTATGCAAGTTTACCTTGGGAAAAAAGAAGGTGAGCCTCCAGAGAGAGGTCAAGGTAAAAGAGTTGTGCTAAATCATACTTATGGTCTAAAAGGTCACAACGTAGCGTGTGATAATTTTTTACCTCGTACGATCTGGGGCAGATACTATTGAAGGAAAAATAACCATGCTTGTCAATATTCGCAAAAATAAGTCTGAATTGCCAGCCTCATTGGTCTGCAACAGGAAAGAAGTTCTTTCTTCAAAATTTTATTTTACCAAGGACACATCGATAGTTTCTTGTATTCCGAAACGGAATAAAAATGTTACGCTCATGAGCACCATGCACCATGATAACGGAATGTGGTACCAAGCTCATAAAAATCCGTTTATGATTTTAGATTACTTCAAAACTAAAGGTGCTGTAGACACATTAGACAAGTTAATAACAACATACACATGCAGATGGCAAACTAAAAGATGGCCAATGACTATCTTTTACAATATCATGGACGTTTCGGCTTACAACACTTATGTTCAGTGGTTCGAAGTAACTCCAATCTGGAATGCTGAAAAACTTACAAAACGGCGACTATTTCATGAAGAACTGGGTAATTACCTGATCACTCCATTATTGCAAGAAAGAAAACGTCTCCCCTCTTCAAACGATAATAAAACTAATATGGTATGTTGTCATTGCTCAAAATACCTATGTAAACCTCATGTATATTACTACTGTCAAGACTGTAAGAAATAAATGTGTGTACCTAACTACTACGTTTTTTCGATGTTCTTTAGATAACATTTACAATATGTAATAAAAATGAAATAACGTAATAAAATGTAATAAATAATAAATACATTTTATTTCTTATTATTATTTACTGTTATATCAATTTAACGGCAATAAAACTAACTATAGGCTCTCAGGTCATAATGACCCGAACACAATACGTGAAACCAAAATGTTAACACAATAGGAGGGTTTTACAAGCTTTAGATCTCTTTATCATTTCTTGACAAGCAAATTTTCTTTCAAAATCATTCTTCATTCTTCTCGCTCCTTTTGGTATCCTTTCTATTGCTCACGGATATGAATTTCTGTCACATAAACCAATTTCTCAGTCTTCCTCATATGTGAAAATCTAAACGCGTTAAATCCGGGCTTCTAGCCGGCCACGCAATTGGTCCTTGCCTACCTATTCACCGGTTTGGAAACCATTCATTCAACAACGCACGAGCATTTAGACAATAATGTGCTGGACACAGCCGTCGTGTTGGAAAATTATGTGTTGTCCAAAAATTCTTCCATGTGGTTTCTCAGAAATTCTTCATATCCTTCCCCTGTCAAAACGTTAGGAAGAAAATATGTACCTATCAATTTATTATTTATTGCGCCCATCCAAACATTCACACTAAGTTTCCTTTCCTTTCGCTTCGTCTACACATAAAATTCTAGATAAAAATCTAGCATCCCCCTGTCAGCATTTAAGATAAAATGACAAAATTGAGGTCACCTGCCAAAATCGTTCTCTTGTAACCCTTGAACTCGAGTACAATGTGTAAGCCACTTTTAACACACACACCAAACTTTTTTTTGGGAGGTACTAAGTTCACTAGCAACTTTGCACCCCCATCGTGGGAGTATCTTCTACCGTTTGTAATATTGCTTTATCTAGGTCTGCATTTCCATGTGAACCAACGTTTCTATTTTTTTTCAGTACGAGTTTTCGCGATTCTGCGATAGAGATGCATGTCTATTACCGTATCCATACACAAAGAGAAAATCAGCATATTCCACATTAGTACATGTAGCCATCTCAGATACAAAACCGTCAACAGAGGCGAATTAATTTATGAAATATCAAAAGAAATCAGTTTTATTTTGTTTTGTCTAGAAATTTCCGAATGAGAGTGCTTGATTTCAGAACTGAATTTTTTCATAGCTACCCAATTTGGAAATTTTCGTCACATATAGAAAATTCAAATGAAAATTACCCGTCAAGGAATGAGAAAGAGAGACGCGAGCTTGTATAAGAGACGGTGGTGGTCATTTTGAACACAAAATGTAAAATTATTGAATAAAATTCTCAATTCTATTGAATCTAGGCTTCAATGATGTATTATTCTGAATTTAGAATTTAGGTAGCTGGTTGAAAAGCATTTTCTGGTGAAAATATCGAACAAATTTTGACAAAAATGGTTTTATCGGGATATTAAAGCATCCACAAAAATTAAACGTATGAGCTGGAATTATTGGAAATCTAGTGGTAGGGCCATTTTTTCTGAATGATAATATTGCTGGGCAGTTATGTTTTTCTATTCTCACGGATGACCTGCTTCCAAATTTAAGTGGTCTATATAATAACAATCCAAATGACTTGCGTGAGAGAATTTGGTTTCAGCAAGATGGCGCTCCACCGCACTATGCATTGCCAGTACGGAACTATTTAAATAAAATTTTTCCAAATAGATGGATTGGCAGAAGAGGTGCATTTGAGTGGCCACTACTATCCCCGGATCTTAATCCCCTTGACTTTTTTTATCAGGATATTTGAAGAGTAAGGTTTATGCTACATTGCCGACGGACTTTCAGGACCCGAGGGACAGAATTACTGCAGAAATTGGAAATACTCCACAAGACATGTTTCAGAACGTGACAAATGGTTTTATCACCGATTGTGTCTTTGTCAAGAAACAAATGGACACCATTTTGAACATCTTTAAAGTTATGAGTGTACCCCAGAAAAAAATATTTTTTTGCAGAGAAGTCGTTAAATCGTTGTTTAGTTTAAGAAAGTTCTCAAATGAAACTTCCCTTCATTGCGTTTATTTGTTTATTTTTGATTTTGAGAAAATAAATGCTGCGCTGTATTCCTCTTAATAAAGCTTTCGCACGGTGTATCACTCAACCTACCCTTACATTTGAAAAAAACAAGTTAGGGGTGGTTTCACCCCCAGGGGTGGATATATATGGAGAAACTGTAACCCCCAGATTGAGAGCTGGAAACAATTTTATTATAAAGAATGCCTATCATGATTTTTCTTCCGGACTTCACCTCTGAGTTGCAGAATTTATTCCATTTAGAGTATCCACCCTGTGTACGTAATGTATGTATGTATACTGGGAATCCATGATTGTGGCTGAAAGAGCTTGGTAAGCTCGAGCAGCCCGCCCTCCCTTGGCGAGGGAATGAAATACGTGGCCCTTCATTTTGTTTCCTACGGATCCCTGTATATATTTAGTAATATCTATTTCAGTTATTTTATGCGTAAACGCGTATTGAACAGGCCTAATTCAGCTCCTTTCTGTTTCTTCTACTGTTCCGTCCAGTTCAATACATTATATTTATTAAGGTCTGTTTCCGTTTTATAAGGTATGTAAGGCTTTCAATTATGTTTTTGTAAATACTATATTTAATAGGCCAATCCCTTGGCAGTAGCAAGGCCCTGGAATTAGGAAGGTCCCCAATATGGTAATAATTTCGTATTGCTGCAAAGGGTATGCTAAATGACGTCACGGAAAATGCATAAAATGTTGCATGATAATGCATGCCATCTTCACGAGCATAAATGGAGATACCTTTGTTTTGCATAAATCATACACGCATATATATATATATATATATATATATATATATATATATATATATATATATATATATATATATATATATTCTGCATTCGTCGTTAATACCTGTCGCTTTAGTCGTCCGAATCTGCGTTAGTTGTCTAATCTACATTTTCATTATTGTAGGTGGAACATTTTATGATAATTATCTTACGTTAATATATGCTAAAGTTCCTTTATGTATACGTGGAACACAAATGGAAATTACCTTGACATTATCGTATGTTTGACTTGTGAATGGAAATGAAAATTCTCAAGTTACAGTTCGTTTAAGACAAGATTAAAATAATTATTTTGTACAAGCAAGTACTTATCCTTTTAGTGTAGTTTAAGTAAATAACAAATCAGTGTAGTTTTCTTTTGATACGGTTCTAAAGGAACAGCTGATTTCTGTTCTAAGATAGAACCATTTGAGTTCATAACCTATCATAATGTAATATTTTTTGACATAGATCAGTACGTTTCATGATTGAATACTGTGTTGATCATATTACATTTTGAATTTCATGTAAAAGTAGATGATAAGCTTATATAGTTGTATTAATTTAGTAATTATTTAAAATCGCAAATCGTTACGAGAAATATCGTTGGAGTTATTTTATGTCGAAGACATTTTGTTTTACTTAAATATACATATAACTACAATTGTGTATTGTTGTTTAGATTGTCTATGTTAATAAGGAACAACTTTCTCAATATTTTAATTATTTAACGTATAAATTGGGTGGCGTCCAACAGAAAAAATGCTTTATACTGATTATATCTATGGATATATATCTTCCTCCCTCACACCTGAAAATGAATGAGTTCTCAATTACCCCAGTTTGTACCCCACTAAGATAGACCGTGGTGCGATTTATCTCTTGTAATGTAGCAATCGAACGCCTAATTTTTTATTTGTTATAAATGTTTTGAGAACTAGTTGGTACATGACAGTATGCTTACGATTATAACATAAATATTTTGTTTGCTTGTAAAGAGCTGTTTCTAACTTCTAACAATAAATGGGAAGCAGAAATTAAAATAAAATTTAATTGCTTAGATCTTCCTGAATCTCGTCTTGAAAGTCTTCTGCTCACAACTGGTCATCACAACACGAGATGAAAGCAAGAACTCTAAATGATAAACTGATTAAACTCTGAAAGGTGCAGATTAAATCGAAAAAAAAATCGAAAATCGAACGCCTAATTTTTTATTTGTTCTAAATGTTTTGAGAACTAGTTGGTACATGACAGTATACTTACGATTATAATATAAATGTTTTGTTTGCTTGTAAAGAGCTGTTTCTAACTTCCAACAATAAATGGGAATCAGAATCTAAAATCATAAACAATCATTATATTTCGGATTCAGTTACAAATAAGACGCAAGTGCAATATTTTTACAACGATAAATCTTGTCAAAATATAACTATCAAACATCAGAAACAATCATTATTTCAAATAGCTTTATTTATCCTAAGTAAGGTCTACATCCTGAAAGAGATACCACGACGAAAATAACAGTTTTTATACAAATGTAAAACGTATCTTACATTCAAAGCGAAAGAAAAGTTCCGCATACATTGGAGATGATATAATATTCACTTAAATTGAATAAAATAAATATTGAAACAAAAAAAAAACGATATCGCTAGCACTATCTGCATCATTACTGTCTTAAACGGATAGTCCAATGTTTACTACAAAAATCATCGCAAGGATTACAAGGGAACAAACACACAGACACAGCGCACACGCACACGCACACGCACATGCACACACACACAAGCACATGCATACGCACACGCATGCGCACACGCACGTGCACACGCACACGCACAAGCACACGCACACGCACAAGCACACGCACACGCATACGCACACACACGCACTCGCACACGCACACGTACACGCTCAGGCACACGCACACGCACACGCACACGCACACGCACACGTACACGTACACGCACACGCACACACACCCACACGCACACGAACATGCACACGCGCACAAGCACACGAACACGTACAAGTACACAAACTCACATACACACACAAGAGCTGGTCTGTGGATCAGCGACTTGTAAAGCATTAGATACTAGAAGTTTTTCTTGTAAAATCTTTACACAACCTGTGCAGTGATTTGTTTATTCCCTATTATCAATGATACTTGTATAATTATTTTTTTGATATTTTTTTTCTAGTACTATCGTTAATGGTTTTAACTAAACGTTTTTACGATCCAATTATGCTATATAGTTTCAAATTCTCGTATTTCATAAATTTGTCCTAGCCCATTAAACAGATATAAAAATTAAAAATTTTACACTGAGTAGTGCTATTATGGTTTAGTCTTGCGTAAATTATTCTTTCCATTAAATTAAAATCACGTACACAACCTATATAATACATTGTACTTCGTTATAATTAGTATAAAATTAAGATAAAGTAAATACAAAATAAACAATAAAAATACAAGGGAGTGAATTGCATCAGTCTGTGTACATTCGTAACATTAATTGAACTCTTAATTGGATTATACGTTAAATAAATAAAGCTTAAGATTCAAAACAATTAAATATTAACAAATCTATCTCTTTAACAGAAGATAATGAACTACTAAAAGGGATACTTTTTAAATTACAACATTCAGGTTATTTAGATTTCTAAACAACAACTGCAATCATATCATAAGATTTTAATTCTACCCTGGTAATATTGAATACTGTATAGAGCTGCTCTTCAGAATTACGATTAGTGGTGCAAAATTAAAAAAAAAAACACTAAACGGGAATTGTTATTCACTCCAACATAACAATACAAACAATGTCTTACTTCAGTTCTAATTCGGTTACTACAGATAGAATGATTTTTATTGGATCCACTCTATACAACTCCAAAACTAGTCAGTTGTATAATTTTCTTGTACACTATTTTTACAAATTATTAAATCAGTTTCGCAATTGCTCTACAGTTAGTTACATCAATAGTAAATCCATTTCAATTGATATTTAAACATATTTATATCCATATCTAAACTTCTAATTGCTAAATTCCATTATAAAATGTATTAAATGATATTCATTCCCCTGACATCTATTGACGGATCGGTAGTTGCTGATTCTGTAGACAAAGCCAACGTTTTTGTGGATTTGTTTGCATCAAACTCGTGTCTCAATGATTCTGGAAAAGATGTGCCCCTAGTCAACTCTTCTTCATACGTTATGAAACCAATTCATTTTCGGTACAAGCTCTTGGAATCGATCATCAGTAGGCTTGATCTCAATAAGGCGACTGGCCCAGACGGTATCCCAGCTATTGTCTTAAAGAAATGTTCCCCCCAACTAGTACCAGTCCTATCTAAGCTCTATACGATCTCTATATCTTCTGGGGAATTCCCTTCATCATGGAAGTTAGAAAATGTTCAACCTATTCCCAAAAAAGGTGATAAGACCGATCCCTCAAATTACAGACCAATTGCCATCACTTCCATTTTGTCTAAAATCATGGAAAAAGCCATCAATCAGGAACTGCTCACGTTTCTTGAAACTAACAAACTCCTTAGTGACCACCAATATGGGTTTAGGCAAAGTCGTTCAACAGGCGATCTTCTTTCATATGTGACCCAAGTTTGTAACAATACAGTAGAGCAGTCCGGTGAAACAGTTGTAGTCGCTTTAGATATCTCAAAGGCATTTGACCAAGTTTGGCATAAGTGTTTACTTGCCAAACACCTCGTTTAGTTTAAATGATGCGCTCATCAACTGGGTTTCTAGTTTCCTTGATGAAAGACGAATACGTGTCGTAGTTGATGGCTTTTTTTCAAAAGAAGTTAGCATTAACGCGGGCGTACCACAGGGATCCGTTATAGCGCCTACACTTTTTCTGCTGTACATAAACGACCTTATTTCTTCAACAACTAACCCCATCCATTGCTTTGCTGACGATAGCACTCTTCACTGTAGTTCATCTCAGTCTACTCATAGTGATAATCCACCTTCTATGTCAAATCAAGAAATTAAAGCTGAAATGGCAAATTCAATCAACAAAGACATTCAACGTATTCTCGAATGGGGAAGCAATAATCTAGTTAAATTTAATGCTAACAAAACTCAGTGTTGCCTTATGTCCGCCAAAAAAGATCGATCATTTCCTGCTGTAAGTATGAATGGCTCAGTTCTTAAGTTTTCAGACTCTATTACTCTGTTGGGTATGACTGTATCTTCAAATCTCTCATGGGTTGACCATCTTCTGTCAGCTACCAAAACAGCTGCTCGTAAAATAGGTATTTGTACAGATCTAAGCAGTACTTTACCTCTCGACAACTCCTTTTGCTGTATAAGGCCCAAATTCGGCCTCATCTGGAATATAATTCTCACCTTTGGGTTAGTGCTCCCCAATACGCTCTCGATATCGTTGATCGTATTCAAAAGAGAACGATTAGGCTTATAAATGACCCGTCTTTAACTTCTCACATACAGTCCCTTGAGCATAGAAGGATGGTTTCAGTTCTTTCTTTGTATTATCGTTATTACAACGGCTATTGTGCTGGTGAATTACATTCTTTGATACCATCTCCGGCTATCTTTGCGAGAAACACTCGGTTCGCTCAATAACATCATCAGTATGCAGTGCAAATCTCCACTTGTCGTACCAAACGGGCGCAATCCACATTTTTCTACACGGCTTCTAAACTCTGGAATGATCTCCCTAGTTCCTGTTTTCCTCTCACTTATGATATGAGAAAATTTAAGGTAGCTGTTCGTAGGCATCTATTGGCAATTGATTATCCCTCTATCCATCCTCCTAAGTGTTCCTGAGTGCTTTAGCACGATAGGCCTTATTTAGCCTGTTCAGGTCCACAATCATTAAAAAAAAAAAAAAATTCACAAACTAACGTTTGCTTAAAATTGTATTAAACATAAATTTTATGTGGGATGTTATTTTAGGGTCGTCGGTACTTACTTCGCTTTACACAAACTTTAAATTAACTGGTCGTTAAAACAATAATCTTTATTTTGTAAATAATGTTTGTTTGAAGCACTGATTCTACGTTAACTTCAAAATGAATAATCATTACGGTATAATGATTTAATTACGCGAAGTTGTTTAAATTTAGTCTACCGCAGCCACTTTCATTATATAAATTAGAGATATTTTGCTTATTTCCAACACCATTTCCGTTACGGTTAATAGTTTTTCAGTATTTCAGTACATAAATGGTGGTTGTTTAAATCCGCTGCACGAAAAATGTAATTTTATTTAAAAAGTACTATATATTTCAAGTTACGGTGAAAATGAAACATAGCCGAAAAGAAGGGTCCAGAAATACAAGGTGGTCAGGCATCCAGAATACTACGCTATTCTGTCCAGTCTCTCCCTGCTTACGCGATCTATGAAACATTAAAAGCGCAATTAATTATATTATCCTTACTGTTTGTTATAAGAGAGGTAATAGGTGACACCTAACTGTACGAATACGTAGCAAATTCAGTATTGGAGACCGAATCGCTTTAACTACTCACGATCTGGCATGCCTTCTCGTGTCTCCATTAAATGTATTAGAACATTGCTCCCCAGAATGTTGTAGTTCCATTTTTATTATAATGTATGTATTGAATTTTACTCACACTTGATTATATTTATATTTTTTTCTGATTTTGGTTGGAGGGCTTAAACCTTGTAAAATAGTACACCTAAATCAGAAGAGAAAATTTACTCGCAAATGTGAGAATTTTGGGGTCCTTCCAATAGTTGCATACAGGTGACGCTACTTTTGATGTATAAATGTATACGCATTTAAAACAAAGACAAAAAGTGCAAAAATATATGTTAAATATAATTATGTGAATTTGAACACACACACACACACGCACGCACGCACGCACGCACGACACACGCACGCACGCACGCACGCACGCACGCACACACGCAAGCACGCACGCACGCACGCACACAAACACACACACACACACACACACACACACACACACACACACACACACACACACACACACACACACACACACACACACACACACACACACACACACACACACACGGTATATATATATATATATATATATATATATACCCTATTGTTTTACATTAGGAGAGTGTTTAAGAGAAAATTTAGCGGCAAGTTAATTCTGTTAATTTAGTTAAGAATTGCTGGTAATTAGTGATAAATTGCATTTCCTTTTTAAATGAGAGATTGATTAGGATTTTTTACACGTTAGGATAGACTGTCCTCCACAATTTGCATTTGTACAGCTTACCTGATGAATCTTGAATTCAGCACATAATTGTTGATAGTAACAGTAGAATGAGGACACACGGCCTTACACTTTAATTGCACTTTTAATGACTATCCGGAATATCCCATAATGACACAGTCTCCCAAAGGTCACATCATTAGGTTGATGAGTCGTGAATGACTTGAAATTTCTCATAATCGGTTTTCCGGTCATTATCCAATTGGGTTTTGGAGCTTCTCCTAATGACAAGTCATTTCAAATTGCGAATTTAATGATTAATTCACGAATTGGAGTTTAATTAAAAATAAATTTAATGCAAAATTGTTCTCAGATTCTTTCTAAGATTGATATGCGTTTCGTGGGCTGCATACACATCTAGGTTGTTTCCACTGGGGCCGGTGTAGAATTTCTCATATTGATCTGTTTCGAGGGTTTCATCATTTTAAAAAAGGATTAATGTCACTCAAATAATGTTGCGAGGACACAGTTCCTTTGGTAGAAAATGCAGCTTCGTCGGAAGACAAAACGTTTTGATAAAAATAACGATAACTTACTATTTTACGTCCTATCCATACACAGAAATCTAGACGTTTTGCTTCGTCTCCTGGTTCCAAATGGGTTTGAAGGGATAAATCTTCCGGTCTTTCAAAACTCGTTCTATGTTTGATTTACTACTGCCTAAGCGAAGCGACCGCTTCCACAAAGACAATTTTTGGATGATTTTGTACCGAATCCAAAATTAGAAGAGTAGCGACATCGTGTTCCTTATGTATTCTCTTAGTATTCTATACATTTAGTACTGACCCAGTTCTTAAAAATGCCTTAAACAGCTTCTGTGCACCCATACGTGATATATAAATATCTGGAAATGTTCATTAAATTTTTCAATCCCGTTACGATATCCTTCTGCAGTGTAAGTTACTTATTGAGAATCTTCATAAGAGAACTGAGCTATCAACACTCCTAATAGGGTACATTGGATCAACCTTAAAGGGCAGATACTTCAAAAATTTTCACTGAACTAATTCTAGCAAGTATTTATAACGATTGTAGTACGGGTACTAGATTCATGAAGCATATTCCAGCCTTAATCGCACTCGGAAGAAATAAAATTGTTTACAAGTTCTGATTATGAAACCTAACACCTTTATTGCGGAACCAATAATATTCTCTATGTGAGTAGGTAAGTTTTTTAATTGAATGTCACGCCAAGGTCATTAATACAGTTAACCCGACATAATGTATAAGACTGCAGCGTATAATTATAAGCAGTATGCACCGATTTACATGTATATGAGACTATTTTACATTTGGACACATTCAAAGTTAAATGACTGTTTAGGCGCCTTTGCTCAACCATATTAATAGAGTTTTGAAGTCTAAGGCAATCGGTTTCACACTCAATTGTCGAAAATAATCTTCAAATCGTCAGCAAACAGGCAAAGATCGAGGTACAAGAACATATGGCAAATCATTAATATATAACGCAAACAACAAAGGACCCAGGTTCGAACCCTGTGGTACCCCAGACGCGGTCACATATGAATCATATATAAATCATATAAATAAGTACACAACCTGTTGAGTTCTACCCATGAGGTATGACAAAAAGATTTAAGAAAGAGCTACTAAATCCAAATTGACCAAGTTGGTTAATCAGCAACGAATAATCTAATTTATCAACTCATGTACAACACTATAGATTCAGATGGGAATTGTGTCAGTATCATTAGGTTGGTGACAGTAGATCGCTTTGGTATGAAACCATGTTGTTTTCTGGATATATATATATATATATATATATATATATAAACTTTTGAAAAGTTGGAGAACAAAGGTATGGGTTATCCAAATTTGAACGATGTCCTGTTTCCAGGATAGGTATAACTTTCGTTACCTTCCAAGCTTCTGGAAACATTTCCGTTTTTAAAGAAAGTGTATACAAATAAGCTAAATGCTAAAATTTATGGGCTGAGACATAATTAGAATATGCTGTTTTAATCATAGTTTTTACCACAGAACGCAATTTTCTAAAATCGTTAAGGTTTTCAAGAATTATGGGGTCTTCTCGGTACTTTTTCAATGCCAGATATTTTAAACGAATGGTTTTTATACTATCCGGTGTGTACCGTTGCGGATATAAATGTTTTTTAACCGTGTATTTGGGAACGTATTGATCAAACAAGTGATAAAGGTTGTTATAAGAATAATTACGGGCTGTATTAATATTATCGGTACTCGAGCACTATGAATTTCTGTGATATTGGCATTCCTAAAATTATATTACAGATGTTTAGTATTAGAACTAACGTTTACATTTTTATAGTTAAATAAAGCTAAATGTATGACTAAAGCGGGATGGTACGCATTCTGTATCACTAATCGTTCCATTTTCTAGATTACCTAACAATCAATATTACTTACTGACCTTAGTTATTCGGTATAATATTGTTTTGAGCTAAACCTGAAAATTTTAAAAAATTATTTACCATTTGTGACTTTTGGGAAGAATATCTAGTGTTTCGTTGTACCGTTACCGTAACGTAAAATCGAAATTGAATTAGAATTAGAAAGAATCCCAAATGAAGTAAAGTTTAAACCAAAGGCCCACATGTTCTAACAAAGTTATAGTCTCGTTTTTAAGAATGGGGTTTCAGTAACCAGTGCTGATTGAGTTTCGGGAGAAGCTCTAGATGCCAAGATTTACAAAACTCCATAATTTTATTAGCAACCATCATAACTGCGATATAATAATTTGGCTTGACCTCGCTTCATGCTATTATGCTAGGAGCACGATATACGATAGCAAGATAGAACGACGCGGCTCTCTGTAGCCTTTTGAAGCGGCAGCTTAACAGCGAGACGGGCGTTAGATAAAGGTGGCATAATTGCGGCTGCCCACTACCGATACTTCACCACGATCGTGTTACAATTTGCAATTTACACTCGGAAATCTTAAGTTTTTACAATCGTTTTAATTTCGGATGGTTAAAATGGACACAAATGTTGTGTGTTTGTAAAACTATATATAGACTGTGGGCCAAATTAGGTTGGAACATCATTTCAACTTTAATCACTTTTTTGTTTGCGAAGGATTTTTGGATATGACATTACTCAAGATGTTCTTGTTATTGCTTTAAAATAGAACCTACCAATTTTGGCCAGGACCGGACTTACGGCGATTTTATTAAACCGGTGCGTTTAAGCTCGTTGCAAAACGAATTGCGCTATTTACAAACCGACTGGTATTTTTTTAAGAAGTACATTTATGGGAAAACAAGACCTGAAAATATCAATATTGTAAAGCCAAACCTCAGAAATGACGATTCTTTTTACGAAGATGTTTGTCGGCATTAAGTAATAACAATTCAGATAGAGAATGCCTCACTACTTTCATTAAGGTTGCTTTGAAATCAGAAATCTCTCAAATTTTTGACATTTCAGAATTACCTGTTTAGTTTTAAATAAGTAGACATGGTTCTGTCTTTGGAAGATAAGATTTTGATTAAAGAATTAGTGGAAAGGAATATGAGTGCACGAAAAGTACATAAAATATTTCCAGAAAAAAACTGGAAGTTAAGTACGAAACATTATCGCGAAAATGGAACTATTTGAATTAAGGCGGGTCGTGGTAGGAAAAGAAGTGGACATTGACAAGACATCATTTTAAGAGTTCGGAAAATTATCTAAAATGCTAATCCATCAGATGTGGTAAGTTCAAGAAAGATTTCCAGAATCATAAGAATAAAGCGAACTATAGTGCGAAGAATTTAGAAAGTGATCTGAACTTTAAGATCTACAAAAAAGTGTATTCCCAAAAATTAACCGCAGAAAATGAAAGAAAAATGCTTTTAAGATGTCTACAATTTCTGAGAAAATTTCATAGCGGGAAATATATCTCAAAAATTTGGTTTTATGACGAAAAAATCTTTTCTTCACGTCAACCAAAGAATTTCCAAAATAACAGGGTTTACTCAACTGCTGAAAAAAAGCGCGAAGTTCCATGGGATAGCCTTTTAATTTCAAGGTTACATTTTGCAGAGTCTGTCATGGTGTCATTGGCTGTTTCTAAGTCAGGGAAAACCAGCGTTATCTTTATTGAGAAAGGTGTCAAGATAGATTCAGAAGTCCACAAACAGCATGTGCTTGCAAAATTGCTTCACAAAATTATAAGGGATAATTATTGCTTTCAACAGGACGGAGCCCCCTCCCATACCTCTCGCAGCATAATAAGATTTTTACAAGAAAATTGCCCGATTTAAAAAATAGAATTGTTTATTGCTGGTATAGGTTTAGTCAACGTATTATAAATAATTCTATTAGCCAATGGAGAAGATGCTTACATGTAAGCATCTGTAGTCGATAATGAAGGTGCTTCATCCATAATCAAATCCTATACAAAATGTTTAATTTTTTATTTGTTTCGATTTCTATTTACCAGTTTTATTATTTTATGATTCGCAGTAGTATTTAATCTTATAATAAACACCGACATTTAAGTAATTTTTTTTTAAAAGATTAATAAAAAATGTCTATTCACAAAGCAATCTCGACAAACCGGTATATATTACTTAATTCCGACAAGCACCGCCCACAAAAAATCGCCATTTTTCAGGTTTTGGTTTTACAATATTGATATTTTCAGGCCTTGTTTTCCTATAAATGTCTTTTTTAAGAAAATACTAGTCGGTTTGTAAATAGTGCAATTCGTTTTTGAAACGAGCTTAAACGCACAGTTATAATACAATCACCGTAAATCCGAGGTCTTGGCCAAAATTGGTAGGTTTTATTTTAAAGTGAAAACAAGAACATTTTGACTAATATCATATCAAAAAATCACTAAAATATATATATATATATATATATATATATATATATATATATATATATATATATATATATATATATATATATATATATATATATATATATATATATATATATATATATATATATTAGGTGTCTGCGGGGCGAACTACGAAGAATTCGCACACGTATTATTTGCACAATTTTAAGCAAAGATGATTATGAGCAATTTTTCCAATTTCTAACCCCTAAGGAGATATGGGCGGTTTAAGAAAACTGTAAAAGTAAGTAAAGAGAATACTCTTAACAACTACTTAAGTCTTAAAATTGTCATAAAGCAAAACTCTCTATAACAATTTCCTTTAACAAATTAACAAGAACACAACATAGCATAAAAATGCACATAAAATAGCGAGGTGACAAACAACAATAGTTACAGTTCTTCAAAATGAGACCCACCAACCTCCACACATAATACCATACGCCTTCACAGCTTAACTTAACTTAACATGGCCCCACAGATAAAAGTCTAAAGATGTGAGATCTGGTGATCTGGGCGGCCAGTCTACAGGTCCGTTTGTAGCAATCCATCGGTTGGGAAATTTTCTGTGCAAAAACTCTATTACAATACACCTGTAGTATGCAGGAGCCCATCTTGCAAATACCACATGTTTTGACGTACAATTAGGGGAACATCTTCAGGCAATGCTAGTGAATCTTCTTCCAAGAATTGTTTGTAGATTTCGGCGTTTAAGTGTTCATTAAAAGAGTCAAATCTCCGGGAAGAAGGTGCTACGTATGCATTACATTTTCGCGAAGAATTTTTAGAATTGTGGTTCTGCTTCTACCAGTGGCTGCTTTGTTCATCTAATGCTCGTTTGGCTATCGATTTCAACTTCTATCAGCACCTTTTCTGCGAACGCATGTCGTGGAGACTCTCTATCACTTCGATGTGTAAGGTAGTGAAAATTCCGGGCTATCGTTTTGTCAGTAGGAGCACGACAATTTGGAAAACGAGTTTTGTACTCTGCTGCTGCTGCACAACAATTACCAAAAGTATGTTTAATTTTCTGTAGAAGATGTACTTACATTATCAAGTTGTTAAGTAGTTAATCTATCGTATATACAAAAAAAATTAAATACGTCAGATTTACTTCTACAATTAAAAAAAAATGTATTTCATGTTAAATTGAATATATAATAATAATTACCTTCTTATACGGTAATCAAAATTTGTGTTTCTTTTTATTTAAATAGCAATAGCTCAAAATGATTACCGAATTGCAAATTGAGGTAGGACTTATGATTATTATTTAACCTGCATGCAGTACAAACACACGCCGAATATATAATTTGGTGTCATGCTAGACTCACAAGTAATCAGTTGCCTTGTCAATCTGCCTCAGTGGAATTGGAGATCACATTCGTAGTCTGCATATACTGCTTTGTAGCTTGATTAATGGTCTATCCGACACTGTGTATTATGAACCAATTCATTAAGTTAACGCTTTTGATGTTCTATAACGAGTGCTTTTGATGCAATATTTTAAATTAACTCTAAAATTACATACCAAAATTTGTTTTGTTTACAAAACTTTTAGCTAATATCTATTTAAAGAAATATCGAAACCTACAATAATAGTTTTACATTTCTACTTGGTACATAATTTACATTAGGTTGAAATGAGTTCATGTCAATAAGTTTCGTTTTTTCATCTCCCCTGAATATTTATTTTTATACCTTAGAAGCGTGCAAATATTTTAAATTCCGTTTATAAACGCCCTTTTAGTACTTTAAATTGTGTAAACATAGACGAACACATCAATTTAAACATTTGGCAAGATGATACGTGACGTACGATTTCCGTTCACGCAGACATTCTTAAATTGGGTAATGCCCAAAGGAAACATACCCGACATAGTGTTTAGTTAACCGCTATTTTAAAATGCATCTACTTTTACGCATTTTGAGGATTTCCGAAAAGACTTAAAGTATTAAGGGATTGAAAAACAGGTGTTTTTTTTTAGACGGATTTCTTATTACAGAACGAGGTTTATCATAAATACTAAAGGAAAATTATTTTAAGTATGATTACATTTGAGGAGTTAAATAGCTATATGTTTACATATAACTAAGGTGTGAACATACGAATATACGATACCTTAGGTACGATTAAAGTACTATGTGATATTAAGTTTCACCTGTCACATTTGGTGAACCTTTTATCCAAACCCCATCCATCAAGTGGGGGTCGTAGTGTCTGTAGATAAAAAATAATACATAAAAGACTACGTATCATCTGGGATTCATCAAAATGAACTACCTTCCATGTTTTATTTTGAAAGTTGGCGCTCATTAAGTATTGGTGTACAAAGAGTAGCCCTAGGTGAATTTTTACCTCACTTTGCATTAATTAGTTTTAACGGAATTCAATATCCTTTATTATTTGCTTTTGTGACAAATATAGCATTCAAATTTTTATTTTTAAAAACTATCCAGTGTCGAAAATATGTAAATTAATATATAGTTCATTTAACACGATCGTCGTTTTTAAATCAAACTAATATTGTGTGTAGTTAGTAATTACTGCCTTACATATTGTTTTTTGGAAATAGTTAAACGTTGAACCAAATGTTGAAACTTTGACAACGTTCATGAATATGTTATACAGTATATTTAACTTAAGTACAGTTTAAATGTAGGTTAAAATTAGTTCTAATTAGTTGTAAGCTTAATATGGTATCTGTGTTAAAATTACACGCATATGAAATATGCCATAAAAGCTTTACATCATTTTTATTTCATTTTGTTACATTACATTAACGTTCCTAAATCAAATGTGACATATTGTAGTCCTTTTAATAATTCGTAGTCGGGTTTGAGATTTATTTGTGATACACTCAAACTTTCATGATATGTGGTCATTTTTTATTTAAATAGGCATTTAATTACAGAAAACTCCACAATAATGTCTCACTATACACTGTGTCCCAAATTGGAGCTGCATGAATGGCTAGCTTTGTTGTTGTTATAAGAGCTGCAAAATCGGTCAAATGTACAATGTTTCTCAGGATTCTATTACTATTCCAGAAGTACTATTACATTTTATCAATTGTTTTTGGTTTTTGAAAAAATCGCGGGAAACCAAAATGGTGCAACTCGGTTATTATAGAACATACGGTATTTTGGTTTAAACATTCTACGGGTTCTTTTTTAAGAACTTTACAATAAAAAATAAAACAAAAGAATATCTTTTCCAGATTTCGAGATAATGGCTATAGCGTTCTTTTTTCTTATGGACGCCATATTGTATTATTAATAGCATTGTTTTTCCTCTTTTCAAAAATGTATCACAACATGGTATTTTCTTTTCAATGTACTTTGCGAGTAATTGGGGTCTGTTTTGGGCGTCTTGGAGGTTAGTACGTAGGCGGACACGTGAACAGTGGTTGTGCGATAGTGGACCTGTAGGATAAGAACGTTTCGTGAAAGTGGTTTGGATTCTAGAGCACCTATTCGTGGATATTTTAGTGGCTCAACTCCCCAGGGATAATATCGATTTATAAGCCCTGTGGGTCATTAACGAGTTTCATAAAAGAGATTGTGTTTTAAATAAGTGCACCCTATGATTGAGTTAACTAACGCTTCTTTGCGGATGGAGATTACCGGGTAATAACTATTGTGAAAGCACACCAATCTTGGCGTCTAATAACAATCAGCCTTAACAGACTCAGTGTACATAAAACTAGTGCTAGGTCTCCAGGACTCTATAGTATAAATTAATAACGTAGTTAACCAGATATTCAAGAACGTAACGGACGTGACTTTATCAGTGAGAATAACCATGATAGCTGACGATTAAACGGTTCGGAGGAGAACATCGCCGAGAGGTTACCGTCTATGTTCAGGCACTTTTCCCAGGATACGGGTGGAGCAAGTTAAACAATCCCCGAAGGTAATCTATCATTGTATACTTATTGTTCGTGCGCTTATTTCTTTGTAATTGACATCGAACTATGCAAGGCTAAGCAAATCCACGAAGTTATTTGGTTTTGAGGGTTTTAACCTATTAACGTTTCCTTAGTTATTTTAATGAACTGCTAACCTTTGCGCAATTAACGTTTATGGATATTAATTGTATCTAATATAAATTTCATTTATACTAAATTTCACGATTGTCACTGTTCTAAGGAGCAAAATTGATTTCCGTAAATGATTTGAAGTTTAAGAATTAGTTTAAAGACTAGGGGGCATAATCTTCAGGTTAGTTCCAATTAAAGGTGGATATTTTATTCCACAATTAGAATTTTAAGTTAACTGGCATATACAATGATGGGACGAAGGATGTACATTATTGTTTATGATATTTTATATAATAGAGTGTTGGTTAATTGAATTTGTGAACTTTATTTCCGAACCTTTCACGAACAGCGAAAACCGTTTAACGGATGTTAGTGATAATTTTTTATTTTAAAGAAATAATTCAAGTAAAAAGGTAATTTAAGTCCAGGTTAATTTTATTTAACAAGGATCATTTGTTTGAAAGCGATCAGAAAGCAGATTCACAGCCGGAGGTGACTCAGCCACTTATTCATATTTTTGATAGAACGTTCGTTTGGATTACGAAGTTAGAGTATTTTTATACTTGGTTATCCTTGAGGAAAATTGACGATAAAATTTTGGTAAATAATTAGTTTTTTGTATATTTTTCTATAATTATTAGTGTTTTACGTATTTTATTTAATTGCCTTGGGGGTTCAGAGTAACGTAAAAGTAGGGTAGAGAAGTCAGCTGGACCCAACAGTTGATTAACTTACGCGCTTTAGTATTACTTGAAGGAGTGAGGTTATTTTGAAGACTTGTTTACAGCTAGAGTTCTCGGATCACTACGTACGTCCAACCTGGCGGAAAGTTTATGACCAGGTAAGTGGGTTTTTGTCTGTTTGGTTGATTTACCTACGCGTACTCAGGTGTATTATTCCCGAATTAGTTTTAATAACACTCTGGCACCCTTTACACAACTTTACCCAAATTGCTACTCACCCTTATTTGCAATTTGGACAATACGCCAAGCCACACTAAAGATCTAAATTCAGAAGGACGCCCATGACCCCTTGATCCCACCAAGCTAATCGGCAAACTATTAATTATTAGTTACCTTCCGTGTTAATACCGTTTTCATATGTAACAATCAGGTGTTTTTTAAATTTTTCTTTACCATTTTAAAATAAAAGTTAAGGTTTAAATACCTTGAACATAGTAACTATGAAAACATGTCCCTTCCACCTTTTTGGAAAATACGAATAAAGAAACATACGCAAGTCGTGTTAAGCAAACCATCGTAGCAAAAGCAACCGTAAGGGCCACGCATCTGCCTTTTATTTGTCAAATTCATGAAGGTTTCACTATTTCGGTGATTATTTTTTAAAATGGAAACGAGTTTGTCAATAGTATTTCATTATAAAGCCCTTATAAGTTATAGAAAAGGTACGTGCTTCCAAACTTCTTCAGTCATGGCGATAAATTTCCAGCATAGCTTATGACGCTTAATATAGACAGGATATCATACACTGAACTTAAAACAAGAAAATGATTGAAAGTTTATTTTTTATGCGTGGTGTCATAATTCACTTTTTAAGAATGAATATTTGTATGTAAGTATACTGCGCTATCGAAAAATGTTTTGATATCTAACACGGGACAAGGGCGAATTGAATGAAATATAATGTAGGATAATGGTAAAACGAACACACAAGGAAATATTAAATTCTAAATTTCTGACAATCAAATTTTCCTTTGAGATAGAGGCAGATGACAATCTTCCATTCCTTCATACTCTGGTAACAAGGATTGGTAGTAAACTAGATATAGATATTTATCGTAAGGAAACTAGCACTAAAAGATTCATAACCAATGACTCAAATCACTGTAGACAGCAGCACACACTCAGGGGTTTTAATTTTTTGGTTCATAGATTGATTAATTTTTCTCTTTCAGTTCAAAATTATAATAAAGAATTGCGCACTGTTAAAGAAATTTCTGCATACAATGGGTTTTCGGATGAAGTGGTTATGAATAAAGTTAGGAAACAAACACATAGGATGAGGGTTAAGCATATAACAACATTAGGTAACAAATAGGAACAAAGTATGTAACATTGCCAAACTATCCTGCTTATACAAAAGGTCTATCTTAAATCTTTTCCAGAATTAAATTGAAAACAGTCACTACTTCAGATAATAGTTTGCAAACTCTTTTAAGCAATCCAAAAGATCAAGTGGATAAGCAGGATAGGGAACTTATAAAACTAATTGTAAACATTGTGAGCAAATATATGTGGGGCAACCCATCAAAATTCGCTTTAAAGAGTATTTAGCTCATATAGAATACAAACGTTGGGACAACTATGATGTAGCTCTATATATGTTAGCATGTAGTAGATAGGGTAACTTTCAATAAACATGTTAGTAATAAGCACGAACTTCATTGTTATGAAAGTTTAGAGGTCTTGAAAATCAATCAATTTCTAATGAACAATCACGGTCAAAGACCGTTAGGCTAGTCAGAACTCATTAAAGTTTCACTGTCACTTTCACCAGATAAGCAGCGAGCGTTACTCGCTCATGGTATACACTGATCTTTTAAATTAACTCTTCCACAAAATAACTACCAAATCTTTCAGCTAAAGAAAATAATCGGTTTGAGGCGGTTTCAATTAACAAACTTTGTTCCTTTAATTAATAAATGTTGTACATATATGACAGACTAAGATAGTTTAAATTATGATGGGTTTTCTGGGGTTGTAAAAGGTGTAAATTTACATGAAAAAGCTAGATCCTAATGGAGTAGGTTTTGCTGCAGTTTACAATGTAAATTTATTATTTAGTTTTTGTTTGGGATTAATGAGTTTCAAAGTGAGATTGAAAGAAACCGAGAAAGAAACATTGTATTAAGGATCGGTAGAAAAAGAGATAGTTAAAATTATGTCATATCTATTGATTATTCTAAAGTTTTAAGAATTTTGAATTAACTACATGTGATGAAATGGTCTCTAAATGTAGATGACAATACTAGGAAAATTTAAATTGTAAATCAATAAGGAAGTTTCTTTTAAAAATAAGGTGGATACACATTTATGGTTGTTGAAATAAATTGTACTTTTACAATATTTATAAGACATAGCACAATTACAGGAAACTATAGTCTAAAGCATAAATTGTAAGTTAAGTTCCGTATCAGCGGTGCATTGGTGTAAAGTGTACTTTAAAAATAAATCGATACGGTTATCAGAATGTGAACAATAGGACCACCCGACAAAAATAAAAATGTGAAACGGAATATAAAGACCCATTTAGTGAAGCACTCCTTGTTTAATTACAGTTGTGAACAATGTTGTTTATTTACAATAACTTCTCATACGGTTAGAAAAATTTGCGTTGGAGGAACCATTATGTTTGGTTCGTAATCATCAGCTCACAAGGGTGGGTAAGGTAAGATTAGTAATAAGCGTAAAGGTAGGATATAAACGAATATTTGTGTGGTAGGAACCAGTATATTTTTTTAGGTTCAATGTGTTTTCTTATTCTTTTGCGTTGTGTAATATAGGAGCATTGTTTCGGGCAGTTGAATAAATTTTTTTGTATTGGTTTTTTTTTTTGAGCAGGATAGGTATGGTCAAACAACAGAACCAAATTTTAACCCATCAAGAGAATAAAACGTTTTTTATGTAGAATGCTATAGTTTGTCAAATTAAAAAAAATATAACAGCAATAATGGCGCACCGAACGTAGGGGCAAATAAATTTAAATTTGTTTATATATAAAAATTTTAGATAGTAGTATTCGTCAAATAAATGTGCAGTTTCCAAGGGCCATCCAGGAGAGAGCTAAAGCGAATAGAGTTACGCAAGAGCACAAAATTGCAAAATTGGGAGTGGATATACGAGAAATTAATAGGAGAATAGAAGAAATCGAGCAGAGAGAGAATGGTATAGAAATCCAACCTATGATGAATTTAGATGGAATGGAGTCAAGAGTGCAAAAATTTACAGCTGATGGTAAGCTGAATCCAGTTAGTTTTCTGAAGAACATGAACATTTATTTAATTGCTGAATCTAGTTAGTTTTCTGAAGAACATGGAAACTTATTTAAATTTACAGGTGATGGTAAGCTGAATCCAGTTAGTTTTATGGAGAACATGGAAATTTATTTAATTAATCAGAAACAATTATACGGTAGAGCGTTCACAAACTATGATGAGTTGACGAACATTATAAATAGTCTGAAATATGATGCGGAGGTGTGGTTCAATACAATTGAAGAAAGAGTAGAGAATTTGGTACGTTTAAGGAATTGTTTTTAATTCAATATTGGAGTGAAGTAGAACAAATAAAAATTAAAAGCAACTTCAGTTAGGAAAATATTCGCAAGCATATGGAAATCGAGAAAAATATTTCATCCAAAAATATTCATTATGCAAATATTTACAGATAAATACGGATGAGAATGTGATAATACTTAAAATATCGGAGCATTTTGAAGAAGAAATCCGTGAAAGAGTGATAAAGGCAAATATCACGATATTTCAGGATTTCCAACTGTTACTAAAACGATATGACATGAACGATGAAATGAAAAGACAAAGATATGGAGGATATTCATACCAGAACATGGATAGAAACGAGTATGAAAGACCTTGAAGTAGGGATTATAAGCAAGAAGTGTATAAACAAAATTTTAGACGGGAGGAAAGTAAACAATATGAAAATAAATAAGGATTAGGAATACGAATTCGAATAGGGCTAGTTATGGGAACAATAGAAATCAAGAAGGTTATCATAGACAACAAGGGTATAGAAAATATCGAACATATCCACAGGATCGAAATGGGGATTATCAAAAAAGAGTGAAAGGACAACGGTACGAAAGGGAAACAGAATATGATAAGGATTGGCGAGGATATAAAGCCGAGTCTCAAGAGGAAGGGGATCGTATTAGACGTCCGGACACAAAGACAAAAAACGTGAATAAAGTAAGGATAAGCAACCGAGACATTAATAGTGAAAGAGAAATTTCATGTAGGGAAGATGAAAGACAAGAAAGTATGATTAACCAAGAAAAGCAAGTTAAATGTAGGGATTCAGATTTAGATAAAATAGAGGCAATGGCCTCAAATTTTTTTAGGAAGTAGTACTGAGTACTTAGTACTTAGAAACTTACTTTGTCATCCACGAGAACTTTTAGACGAAAATGATTGTAGTACGGAAGAACATAAATTATTAACGAACTATTGTACATATAAATTAGAATTAAGGGTAAATTACTGTTAGCATAATTAGATACAGGAGCAGAAGCATCGTTGATATCTGAGGAATTTGTACATAACGATCTAAGTGTGAAGGATAGAGTAGGAAGTAAGATTAAGAGTATCAGTTTGGTAACAGCAAATAATAAGAAAATTGCCACTGTAAAACAAAAGATCACGCTTGAATTAGAAATAGGACCAGAAACGATTACAGAGGAATTTCTAGTGGTACCGAACATGGACATTGAGTTTTTCATTGGGGTAAGCTGTTTGAAGCAAAACAAAATGAAGATGGACACTGACAATTATACTATAGAAATAAATGGAAAGAAATTTAAATGCGTTAGTAACAATCAGGAGTGAAGAAAGAGTTTATCTCAATACTAAACAATGTAAATTATGGAAGAAAAGTTCGAGAATATCAGAAATGGAACGAAGGCTATACGAAGGAAGCGGAAGAGTAGAAGAAGGTACATGGAGGGAATGTAAAGTATGAAAACTCTTGTGGGAGCATTGTCGACGTAACACGAAAATATATTGAAGAAATAGGGATAGGTGAAAAGCTGTAAAGAGATTAAAGGATTTGGAAACCATGAAGGGGGTCATCGAAGTAGGGAAACATAAACATAAAAGGACTACTCAAATCGTAAATTATTATGAGGTTACACATCAATTGTAGATGAATCACAACCATTTAAAACATCCACATACTCTGTGACGTATCACTATAGGGAGAAAGTAAAGCAGGAAATATCACAGATGTCACAAGATAATGAAAGAAGCAATGCACAGTTCATAAATCCATTCGTAGTGGTCAAAAAGGGATGGGAGTATAAGGCTACGTTTGGACGCACGTAAGCTAAATGATCGAACAAAATCACAATATGCTTCACCACAAAAGGTAGACACATTAATCGGAAGAATAGGGAAAGACAAATTTTCACCAGGTTGGATTTAAAAAACCCATTTCATTACACGAAGAATCACGAAAATACACAGGATTTAGTTTAGATGGGAACATCTACCAATTCCAAGTAATCCCATTCGGCTTAGCAAGCTCGTGTTCAGTACTTGTAAACACGATACAAAAGATATTAGAAGTTCATGAAAATTATTGCCTGCATTACGTGGACGATATATTAATTTTCATTTGAGAGGAGAAGCAATATTATAAGCATATAGAGATAATATTAAGAACATTTGGAGAAACTGGATTCAAGTTAAATTTGGAGATAAAAGAGAGGTGAATTTCTTAGGTTTTGTGAGTCAAAAAGGAATGAAAATTGATGAGAAGAGATTACACAAAATAAGGGATTTTCCTATACCAAAACGGTTAAAAAAATTAAGAGGGTTTTTTAGGCATGTTAAATTACTTTCGAAAATTTATACCGGACTTCGCAGAGATATCATTACCGCTTACAGACCTTTTAAAGAAGTATCAAATGTGGCAATGGAAACGGGAAAGAAACGGTGAATTTAATAAATTAAAGGAAGTGTTTTTCGAGAGGATGAACTTTAGTACATCCAGATTTTACTAAACCATTTGTATTACAAACAGATGCCCCAGATTATGCAGTGGCAGGAGTGTTAACTCAACAACATGAGCAAGGAGAAGTGTTTCGTATCGAGACTATTAAGGAGGCCAGAGACAAGATACTCCATTACAGAGAAAGAAATGATAACCATTGTACTCTAAATAAATAAAGTACGTTTTTGTCTAATTGGCAACAAATTTAGTGTAGAGACAGATCATCATGTTCTAGTGCAATTAACAAAGACACGTTTCTCGAATAATCGCATTCATAGGTGGAGTTTAATACTGAAAGAGTACTCGTATGTTGTCAAGTACAGACCAGGGAATCATATTGTGGTTGCAGATGATTTTTTCTGACAGGAAGCACATAAAAAGTCAAGAACGAAGTGGTTAAGTTATATTTAAATCAGTTGAAGGAAAGTGTAGGTATTTTTGGTGAAGAGAGAGTAAGGGATGACCAACAGGACGATAAAATACAAGAAACTAAGTTGAGCATAGAAGAAGTAGGGGTACACAAGGGATATAAAATGAAATCAGGTTTTCTAGTTAAAACTATTGACGAAAAGGAACTGTATGTGATAACGAAGAATTATTGTAAGGAAATAAGTAAAGATACACACAAGATATGGGCACATCGGAATAAGAAAAGTGTGGACGATATTCAGGGAAAACTATTTCTCTAAGAAGGACTTAGCTTGTATTAAAGAAGCCATAAAAATTCGATATCTGTTGTTTGACAAAGTAAACAACCATGTGAATCAAAATAAAACGAGAAGTATCAAAACTGAGAACCCAATGGTCATCGCAGTAATAGCGGACAATGCTATATACGAGTACTTTGATAATGAGAAATTCCGGAACTATTGGAGATAAAGAGGCATAAAGATAGGATTCTGCTTTGCTAGGCATCCAAAAGCAAACCCTGGTAAACGATACATACAAGAGATAGTAAAGTATTTAAGAATATTATTATGTAAAGAAAAACATGCAAAATGGATCAAATATTTGGGAAGGGTTGAAGAATTCATTGATGAAGTCACATCAACAGTCACAGGAGTGACACCATATTATTTGATGTATAATCAACACACAATTCGGCCGTGGGAAAATGATGACGAACAAATAGCAGTTGAAAAAAATTTAGTAAAAGTAAGACCAAGGGTTACACAAAAACACCTAGAGTTTCAAAGATAGGAAAATGCAAGGATAAAAAAGAAAATCACATTTGAAATAGACCTTGCGATCTTCGAGTGGCAGATGGAGCAAACCAGGTGTGCGCAAAGCTACTTTTGCCCTTCGAGGGACCGTTTGAAATTAATAAGAGATTTGGCGACTCATGTGAGTTAAAGTTTCCTAACAGTCACAGAATTAGGGACAAATTTCATTCAGATTCACTCTATAAGTATGAAAGAGGTTAGAGAAGGCAAATACAGTGTAGATGAAGCAGGAGTAGGGTAGGGTAGAAAAATAGGATAGGCAGTAGTGAAAAAATAGTGTAAGGTTAGGTATAGATTAATTTGCACAAATATATATATATATATATATATATATATATATATATATATATATATATATATATATATATATATATATAT
Organism: Vesta saturnalis; assembly: GCA_036346205.1. Lineage (NCBI taxonomy): Eukaryota > Metazoa > Arthropoda > Insecta > Coleoptera > Lampyridae > Vesta > Vesta saturnalis. The sequence goes on along the minus strand of JARFJB010002026.1, from coordinate 449,550 downwards.
ATATATATATATATATTCTTGCATTTGCTTTTCGAATTTGTGTTATGTATAGAGTTGATTTTGTTTTTAATAAATTAGAAGGGGGAATTGATCCATTAAATTAATTCTTCCACAAAATAAATATCAAATCTTTTAACTAAAGAAAATAATCGGTTTGAGGCTGTTTCAATTAACAAACTTTGTTCTTTTATCATAATTCATGTATGTTGTACATATATGATAGACTAAAATAGTTTAAATTATAATGGGGTTTCCCGGGTTATAAAAGGTGTGAATTTACATGAGAAAGCTAGAGTTTCTAGTAAAGCAGGTTTTGCTGCAGTTTACAATTTAAATTTATTATTTAGTTTTGTTTGGGATTACTGAGCTTCAAAGTGAGATTGAAAGAAACCGAGAAAAAAACATTGTATCAAATATCGGTAGAAAAAGAAGTGGTCTCTAAATGTAGCTGACAAAACTAGGTAAATTTAAATTGTAAATCGGTAAGGAAGTTTTTTTTTTGTAAAGACAAGGTGGGAACACATTTATGACTGTTGAAATAAATAGTATTTTTACAATGTAATTTGAAACAGTGCGCTTTAAAACGTAATTATAGTCTTAACTATAAATGTGAACCTTGCGAGTATTCTACTAATGTGAAACGGAATGTAAAGACCCATTTAGTGAAACACTTCTTGATGGTTTAATTACAATTGTGAATAATGTTATTTATTTATAGTAACTTGCATCTGTGAGGTGAAAGCAGTGATAATATCAATTATAAATGTGAACCATGTGATTAAAGGACAAGTTCCAAAGTCAAGTTATGCGGTGTATTGAAAATTTGAACTGATGTGATAATTCCTTCAAAAGAAGTGTATGGTTAGAAAATTTGCGTTGGAGGAACCATTATATTTTGTTCGTAATCATGAGCTCAGAAGGGTGGGTAAGGTAAGATTAGTAATAACTATAAAGGTAGGATATAAACGAATATTTGCGTTTTAGGAAACATTATGTTTTGTTAGGTTCAATGTGTTTTTTTTTCTTTTAGCTATTGAAACACGTTCGGTGTTTTTTATTTTTGTGTGGTAAGTGGGAGATTGTGTTTCTTTCAAGGATACATAATAAATCGTGTACATACCTGGACAGACCTACAGTATTGAGATTGAACTTTTAAATTTTCCAATAAAACGCTACGCATCAACCATGTACATATGCGCACGAACCCACAGTACTAGGATTGAACTTTTACATTTTCTAATATGCTTTGTCATGTGCCTTCATAGCCGACCATGCAAGAAGTTTTTGATTCTAATTGGAAGCCCATACGAATCATGATATAAGAAAATTGACAAGTCCTTTGGTTTCACCTGTAAGTATATACACGGTGGTTCAACCTCATTCGTGTATATTGAGTGGACAAAAACGGAAGTTGAAACAAAATTCGGGTGCAACCAGTAGGGTAGAAGTTCAGTCTGAAAGGGCCTCTCTACCTAGCCGTATCTCCGCCAATGTATCGAATAATTGAGTATCGCGAGCATCAATGTATGTCTCGTGTATTTCGAAATTGGTGGCCTTTGGACCCTATTTTTATTTGACAAGATCAGCTTAGTTTCACACACAGAATACGTCCTAAAAATTTTGGTAGGCATTTTTGAAGCATCATATACATATACATATGAAGAGCGTTTTTCCAAAACTGCGTTAAGTCTATTTTGAAATAAGTCCATTTTTCTATTTCTTAAATGAGTGGTAAAAGAATAAACAAACAAACTTTATATATTAGGTAAGGTTTAATAAAATCAGCAAGAAAATTTTAGAATAAAAACAAAAGTCCTTGGACTTAAATAGAAGCGATAAACAAAGGAACATAGAGGATAGTGATGTCATAGGGTGTGGTGTCGATGCGCTGGCGAATACCTATTTTAGATAAGGTAAACAAGGCTACTGTAACCTGACATAATTAGATAAGATAAACAAAACTACTGTAACCTAAAAAAAAAAGCATGGTCGGAATTCGAAGCCGCACCAACAGCGTAGAAGACGACTACTACCACTACACCACCAGCGCTCTAGCAGTTTGACATTGAAAGTGATATTTGACCATTTATAAAAATACCTATTTATGTAGATAAGGCATGCGAAATTTGCCATCGGAACCACATTCTATGTCTTTCTATGTTCTTCTGTTTACCGCCTCATGACTTAACCTATATTCTCGAAAAATCTTATTATTTATTTATAAAAACGGTTTTGTAACATCAATGGCGTCTTCTAGGACTTCAACTGGGTTTGTATTTTTTAATGCCACTTGAAAAAATAATTTCTCATCTTCAGAAAGGTTATCTGTTTGCGTAGGTGTAGAAGGTTGTATTTTTTTTTTTGGCACTTACTTTACTTGTCGACGGCGAACTTTGTTTAGAGCACTTTTAATGTTCAGATTATTGGTTTCTAATACCGGATGTGAGCATTGCCGGCCAGCGTAAGTATTTTTAATTCTAATCGTCTTCTGCCCTTTACGATAGATAAAAACTCTTTGCTCCGTTATTTTAAATGAAAATCTAGTTTTTTTTCATAACTTTCGGTAACGTTTTATAATCTTTAATTTTCCAATTTTGCGGATTTTGCATAACTCAATATCGTAATATCCTTGAGGCTCTACAATTTTTTTCTTCTAATTATTTTTTCAGAGCGCCCAAAGACACGATCGGATGTCATAAAGCTGTGTCCTCTTACGGGAAACACGTGTTGAATTTCGCTTAAAATGCTGTTTTGTACATTACAGAGAAGCAAAAATATCATGGAAGTATTTTTTTCTGCCGAGGGCGTGAATCCAGAATCAGTTTCAAAGTATGTGGCCACATCTAATTCGTTATACTGTGCTTATAATTTCTTTAAAAAATCGATTAAGGTAGAGCAACCTTCACTTGAAACTTAAGAAAGTCAATTAATTATTACAATAGCATAGATGTATTATATATTTTTAAAAAGCACAAAAAGAATGTCATTTAAAAATGTCATAGCCAACTATGGTTCCCATTTAAAAATCCAACTTTATGTCATATCTTTTTAAATTAGGGAGGTATTAAAAATGCCAATGTACTAACGGATTCTGCTTAAAAAAGTGCCTTAAGAATGTTTTTACAATTTGTCGATACATTTAGAAATACAAAAGTTATTCAAGCTTTTCAAAATCGCCATTTTTTTAATTTTGAATAATTGTGCAATAACGGTTAGAGATTATGACTATTGGATCTTAATTAACACCAAAATCGAGCACAAGGAACCCACATTAATTTTTGTCTATCTGTAATAGAAAGGGTACTTTCCATAAGAAAACATCGAAAATAAACCACCCTGTACATTTTGAGTACACCTTTAGGTTGTCATTTTTTTTAAATTTCATAAAACTTGTGCGGTTTCAGTTCAGTTGATATATTTCTTATATAATACCGATATATGTGGCCCATTAAGTTTCTTACTCAGTTCACAATAAGTACACAAATCAGTTCGGAGATTTGCAAATCCCAACTTAAATATTTTTAAAAATATTTGATAATATTTATTATAGGAAGTTTTTAGCATTCATAGTATTTCTTATATCATACCACAGCCTATACAAACTTCGGACAGACAATTGAGATGGCAAGTAGCTACGTAGACTTTTAAAGGTGATCTATTATTGACGATTGTTTCATTGTCGCTACCCTAGAACTACCCCTATTTTCAGGTCTTGACACCGAATGCTTAAAAAAATAACCTGAAATTGACTTTATTCTAAACGAAGGGATGTTGCTTATTGACCATCTAATTTTCTTATGAAATACCGAGCTGGTAGCGTAGTGGTGATACGACTTGCTTAGCATTCGGGAGGTAATAGCAGTAATACAAGGCCGATCCTAACCCAAAACGTCACAAGATTTACAAGGTCACCTTGGGGGTCAGATGATAGCTGGTTCGCGTCCTCACTAAAATGTGGTGCATGTCTGCAGTCAAAGGTGGTCGCGTCATAGCTAAAAATAGTCGGTTCGCGTCTTAGCTAAAAGTTATGGTGACAGCACCATCATTAAAAATAGCTGGTGCGAGTCATTATTAAAAAATAGTAGGTGACCAAACACGTGTGGTTTGAATCTCTGCTATGCAAGCCACAAAAGGAAATAACCAGATATGTGTGGTTCGTGTCTGTGCTAGACACACACCAGGTTCGCGTCCTCGCTAAGTGGTGGTTGTATCATAGCTAAAAATAGCCGGTTTATGTCCTCACTGAAAGGTGGTCGCGTCATACCTAAATATAGTCGGTTCGCGTCTTATCTAAAAACATAGTGATCGAACCATAATTAAAAAAATAGCGGATGCGTATCATTATTAGAAATAGCGCGTAACCAGACTTGTGTGGTAATCAATTACATGGTTCATATCCGCACTAATATAATATAGTGGGGAGTTTAGAATAATAATATAAGAAAATAGTGTAATGCGTAGTGAGTGCTGTGTGAAACATGTGAATGGCATATGCTCAAGAGCAATGGACCAAAACAACCGACCCGAGAACAGCGGTGTAACGTTTGAAGCAAGAATTTTCGGCATTAGTATTCGATGCCCAACATGAGGCGGTTTACGGGCGAGGTGATTGTAGTGAAGAGGAGTGTAACTTCCTAGCGAAAAAGTATGAAACAGGAGTAACGATATATGAAAAGTTTTTAAATTTAAACAAAATATGTGAAAAATGTTATTTAGAAGAACTGAAAGTTACGTAATTGCATCAGTTTTGCCACGATATAAAAGAATGGACAGCATCTCCTGACGGCAGCAGTTATTCATCATCAGATGCAGATTAGCCTACTGATGCAATTCTCAAACCACACTCTCCCCTCTACCATCAAAATCGTGATGCAGTAATATATATAAGGACAGTTCCGTTGTAAACTCGAAATTCAAAAGCGTTCTTGTATCAGTAAAGATGGATCCATCTGCATTGAATAGCAGCACATTCTGTAAATCCTTCACGAACGTAAAGGACTTGGAGGTAGGTGCAAAATATAGAGTGATTGATATGAACACTATCGACACGAAGTATGGTAAACATATTATCGTATACTTCCCTTACGATTTTTACTTCAAAAAAGAAGATCGAATTGAAAAGCTTAAACAATATCTGGCTGATAAAGACGTGTACATCACCAGCGCCGGAACTGTAGGAAAGATAACTAATTTAACATTTCTGTAAAAATAATAATATATATCTATTTGTTTGGAAATAAATTACATATTTTTTATTGCAAAAATGTCTTTTTATTTCTTGATTAAATTAAAGAGGAGGTACATCATAATGAAGAGAGTTGCTATTGAAGAGACTAAAAATGTAGTGTATAATATGGTAGTGTGGGCCTTTGCTTATCGTAATGCAAGAAGAGGTTTGTGGGAAAGTATGGCGCTGGATAGATTACGTTTCCGCCGTAAAATGAAACAATTGGAATGCATTTTATCACCCGTACTACAAGAGCAACATCGTGTTGGGATACATCATGATAGATTCCAAGAACTATTCTCCCCTCTATCATCATAATAATGTTATGAGCTGGGGAAAACGACATATAATTATAATAAAATATATATTTGCGGTTACAAATTCATCAGTTGTCGTCAACGCAAGTTCACTCGAATGAATTTGAAAAGATTCTACATGGATAGCAAGAATAGCTGTAATAACTTCGTCACATGTTCGTGTTGGTGTTGTAATGATGGGGATAGTTCTAACACAGCAGCTACATCTACCGAGTGCTCAACTGAAACTTGCATAACAGTCCTACCGATGAAAGTTTAATTGATTGTAGATCATATGACTTATTCGAGGTTAATTCATCAAAAAAATGTGTTGAAATTGGATATAGTACGCACCTACATCTTGCGCCAGTTATACGAATCGTATGTACAGAGAGGCTTCTTGTTATGAAAAGAGAAGATTGGAAGATGCTACTCAAGTGGAAAACATATCTGGAAATGAAGTTTTTTTGTTCACAAGACTGAAAACCACATTGATTGGTTAAATATCAACGAGGAGACGGACATTGAATACGAGAAAAGTTCGGAATTGCTTGGTAGCAATTTTACTATTTGTTATAATTGGGAAATAGTGAATGGTGCATTATCATCATCATTCTCATCAGAATGACTATTAAAAAGCGTAAAAATTCGGCAAAACCACGGTCGTTACTGTACGTTGATCTAGCTATTTACTGTATCATATATATGAATAAATAAAATATTGGTAAAACATCTGTTTGTTTTTGATTATAACAATGATCGTTACCTATAAATACAGCAATTCTTGCTTCCATGCAAACAATGTTAATTGTGAAGCGAAGAAGTGCACGTGGGGGTGGTCTGGTTAATAATCTCATTAATAAGCTACCCATTGAGCTCCATATTATCTGTCGTTGGTGCTTTAGCCGGAGGGGCAGCGGGTATTGCGAAAGCGGTTAACGCATCTAGCGGTGCGAGGAGAACGTTAGATAAAACTTCACGTCATAATCGCACAATGGAGGCCATCGCTGTAGGAAAGACAAGATATGACGGGGCAATATTTTTGAAACCCTACCGGTCAGGAGGAAGCATGGTTTTGCACTTGAAAACAATAAAAAAAAAACTTCAAACATTATCGAAAAGACCGTTAACTGATGTAGAGCTACGAAAGCACGCAAAGGATGTGTTTATGAGAGATAATATGCCCAAATTACCATGGAATAACGAGGCTGGTATTATTAATTTAGATAACCAAAAGGGACGTGGTACTCATTGGGTTTGTTACAAAAAACATGATGGAAGCGTATGGTACTATGATAGTTTCGGAAATATTCCATCACCGAGAGAAGTTATGGACTACTTTCGCGATTGCAAAGTATACTACAGTTACTCTCAAGAGCAACAATTCTGTACCACAAAGTGTGGACATTTTTGTTTAAAGTTTCTATATAAATAGCATACTCAGTAGTTGGAGACGTATAGTCACCATGTCAATCACCTTCAGTGTAGAGGGTGTTGATAACACAGCGAGTAATAACTTTTATCCTCGATCGAACTTAATTTCGAGAAAACCTACGTAATCGGTGTAGTCGGATTTTACGGTTGTAATACCATAAGGAATATACACGCTGGAAACGATAAATTTTATTATATAAAAGCTACAGAACTCAACGCTATTGAAATTCCACATGGCGCATACGAGTTGGAAGAACTAAGCATCTATATAAAAGCGCACATTCCTACAAGTCTCTTTAGTTTAAGGGCAAATAATAACACGATCAAGTGCGAGCTTAGCTGTGAATTTGCCATAGATTTTACCCAAAAGGATTCCATTGGACGTATGCTAGGTTTTGAACCGCTGATATTAGAAGCTAACGTTATACATATCTCTGTATTAGATATACAAATAATGAAACATACAAATATTCACATTGAGTGTAATATTGTCAAAGGCTCGTATAGAAACGGGAATGCCGTGAAGGTGCTGTATGAAATAGACGTGTCTGTCCTACCAGGCTATCGTTTAGACAAAATTCCTAGCAATCCTCAATATTTGGAAGTCAACAACAACACTACCCGTAATATTTAAATTAAATTAACGAATCAGAAGGGTGAATTAGTCGATTTCGGGGAAAACGAACCATTTACGGTACGACTAGAATTAAAAGAATATGGGCTTAAGAATTAACCAATGTCTGCTTCCATCTTTCCTCCATGATGCTATAAATAAAGAACGTGAGCATACATTGCTTCATTCGGACACGGGGCGTGTTGGCGAATTAACGTCTGGCGAAAAGTACTTTTTGGAATTTATAGGGTTTAAACCACATAGAAATGGCAGAATCGTTAAACATATTTCAAAGCGCACGTTTTGATGAGACCATTACCAGGTCAGGTATTCACACAAATCTGCCGTACGATCCTTTTAATTACGGATTGTCCGATGAGATCCGTATATTAATACAGTCAAGATCTGGTCACCGGTACTTATCATAGTTTCTTGTACATAGAAGGTAAAATTGAATGGAGTTCAGCAAAAGAAGGGGGCGGTGTAAAAACATGTTACCTAACAAACAATTTTGCAACATTCCTTTTCGAAGAAATTCGCTACGAGTTAGAAGGACAGAAAGTGGGTACATGTAGAAATCCCGGTATAACATCCGCACTCAAGGGATATGTATCGTACACACCGAATGAGAGCAAAGGTCTATAGCATTTGTGATGGTTGTTGAAAAACGAGGAGCCGTTACAAGTAGAACACGCTAAAAGCAACAAAGAAAAACATTTTGCTGTCTGTATACCTCTAAAACACATATTCGGAAGTATGGAAGATTATCGTGAATATGCGACAGGGGTTGGTCTTAATACGTTCGAGAAGCGATGCTGATTGCTATAAGGGCACCGCAAACGATACTAAAATAATCCTAAACAAAATTCAATGCAAGATTCCGCATGTGATGCTAAGCCACAGTGCCAAACTAACTCTGTTCCAACAAATCAATAAAAATACAACCATTACAATTCCGTTTCGTCAATGGGAACTATACGAATTGCAAACACAGTCGGATATATGGCCAATTAAAACTTCCACTCAATTAGAGAAGCCTCAATGGGTAATTGTGGCTTTTCAAAAGAAGACAAAGTTTTCAACGACGGAAAGAACGGCAGATTTCGATAATGTGAATATTCGGAATCTAAAGTTACACCTCAACTCAGAAAGTTACCCATACAAAGCGATGCATCTGGATTTCAATGTCAACAAGTACATAACGGCCTACCAAAACTATTTAAATTTTCGAAGAGACTATTATACCAACAGCTCTCATGAACATCAGGATGTATTGTTTCAAGACATGTCCAATATTCGTAATGGACTGTTCAAAACAAAATGAATCGCTATAACATTCGACGGTAGATGTAAAACTTGAAATGGAAGCTTTGGAGGCGTTTGAAGTCGGCATCGTTGCCTATTGCCTCATATTACACGATGCTATGGCGCAATATAATCCTCTAACAGGAGAAGTGAAGAAACTGTAATATGTTGTAACAATTTCTTGTATTATTAGGTGTATAAATAAAGAATCATATTGACAAGTTGTGCAGTTTTAATTGACGCTCACCAACAACAACATCGACATGAGGGTAGTAGTTCAAAGTCAAAAACTACCTATTGCAAATCTCGATGATTTGACCCGAGCTGGAAATAGGGAGATACGTCATGGGAAGTTACTTCCAAACAGCGTACGCGCTATAATTTGTGGTCATTCCAATTGTGGGAAAACAAACATCATGCTCAGTCCCCTAACTGAACCGAATGGTTTTCGTTTCAAACATGGAAAAATATCGACTCTTGGGTGAAATTATGGATCCCATGAAAGATATTGGTTATTATTGCTTCAACGATAATGCTGATATTATGGAACCGAGCGTGGCAAAACCCAATCCAGTGTTCATCTTTGACGATATCGCTTGCGGAATCGTATTAGAGCGTACTTTTCAATGGGTCGTCACAATAACATTGACTGCTTCTACTTGGGTCAAACCTATACTAAAATCATTCATGGTAATAAATAAGGACGCTGAAGTACAAAACGGTCGTTTTAGGAAAGGCTTCGATCAGTACATAATTCCCTAGCGGTATCCTTAAAATATAATTTGGAATCAAACAGCCTACAAGTAAACAGCATAAATAACAGAGCTGTTTTAAACAGAGCTGTTTATTTACATGTTAGACTTGTTTATCTGTATTATTGTTGATCTGCACCGATGGATAACAAGAGATTAGTGTTGACGAAACGTATAATTCAAGTTTGTAAAACTATACAGCAAAAATATGATCATCTTAAGAAGGATCGATTTACTAAAGAGACAGATTTCATTAAAGCTTGCAAACCACTCATTGAACCACTTACAAATATCGAAAAGATAATCGAACGGCTACTAAAGATCGAACGTCACCAAAACGTCATTCGTCCCCTATCAAAAACAAAAGGTCAGCAATTCAGCAGTATAGTACCACGCCATCAATACCTTATCACTTGCGAGGAATTAACAAACGAAGATCATCTTCTTTAAGTGGTAGTAATTATGTTAGTTCATTCGCTCGACTTTCGTACGTTCAAAGAAATCCTCTGCTCCAAGAGACACCATCGTTCCTCGAGACTAGTGTGATTGGGGATATTGCACCCCAAGTGGAAGAAGAACGTATAGCGACTACGACAGATTCTATTTCACTCAATACCTCTGCAGCGAGAGAATTTCTGGAACAATATGATCCATTACGACGAATATACGTAGAGCGCATGCTAAGCGATTCATCGAATGCAATTGATACCACTTATAGAGTTCTTTACGACATTTCCATTGGTAATTGGACAATTGGCAAGACATCAGTAAAGATAAATGGAAAGGATTTTGTTATTAAGGGAGTGCCAAAAAATATACAGGGATAATTAAACACTTACTGGAGAATGCGAAGGTGAAGGAGAAAAAAGGGGGGGAAGTAACAGTATCCAAAGAAATTGGGCTACCGGTTGAATAAAAATACTGGAACAACGTGCATGAATTGATTCAAGATTTGGAAGTCCTATGGGTGGAAAAAATAGCCGGTAATACTGGACTCGTCAACGATTTGACATCAATCGTAGAAGAACTATACGAAGATGGATATATTGAGAAACCTGCCAAAAAATTTTATTCGCACACACATTTCTTGTTATGATGCACCAGTTGAAGGACTCGTCCGGTAGAACAATGTCTTGCAAGATCGTATTAATAAAAAAATAGTTTTCAGTTGATGATATATATATATATATATATATATATATATATATATATATATATATATATATATATATATATATATATATATATATATATCCATTACAGCACTGTTTAAATATTTTGTGTATACTACACGCGTAGTATGACCGAACTCTTGTTCCACGCGAACCTGTTTTTTTGAACGAACGCTCCAACTGGCGCCCATGATCTGAAATGTAAATTCAAAAAGTTACTGAGAAGTATTCAGACGGAAGTAGTTAAATTGTAACCCCAAGGATGAGTTGTAACAGAGTTTGTTGTTATAACACGTTTGTCATCATAGGGACTGAGAACAATTTAATTTTGATTGATCGTATACACTGAATGTTTCTTTGATTTAATTAGGTACTGATGTTTTTTACCAGTCTCATTAAACAAAGATTCTTTGTAATCCTATAAAGTTATTTCTCTAATGCTGGCCGCAGTGGAGCCTTTTGATTTTTTAATTTATTTTTGTTTATCCACTCGAAACCCAATAAATTGTAACATAATTTTACCGTGATTTTCGTCCTTCATCAAACCGGGCACCTTTTTGTTGACGAGAGAAATTCCATAAATGTTATTGCATTCATAATCAGATGTATCATATCGTTGAATATCCTCCTTAATGGATTCGTATATATCGGCAACTATGAAAGCGTAAATTAGACTATCGGTGTCCGTATATAATAATTTAGCATCATTTTTAGATTTCGGCAAAACGTAACTATGATGAAAATCGTACAGGAAGGTTTTTAAGATATCCAAGACTGCGAAACCTGCATATATAGGTTTATTTAGGAAGACTTCTAATCGATTCATTTCAATAATGACCAAATCCATTTCGTAACCAACCGTACGTCTTTATATTTTCTTACATTTTCCATAAGCTTGCCATAGACGCTGTTCACCATTAATTTGAAAAAAATTATGGTAAATCTGTTTTTGGCCTACTGTCTCATTTTTGTATTTAACTCGATATAGCTTCGTAGCCACGGTGACTGTAAAACGCAAGACACGGTTTATTTTTACAAGTTTTAAACCGTGTTTTATATACAACTTCAAGTTTCTATAGTACACGATATAGTGCCGTTTAGGATACAAAGTTAAAAATAGTTTCTTAATTTTAGATTCGGGTGGAATCACATGTTCGGGAGCTAACGGCAGGTCACTGTGGGATTTATGCAAATCTCTCGGATAGTCTAAATCTCAATCCAAAATGTACCCAATATCGGAATCATCAGGATGATTTATTATGTCCAAGTCCTCAAAGTCTTCCACAAAATTAAAGTTCCGGATCGGTAACGATTTACACGTGGTGGTTCCATAAAGCGAATTTACGTCATAGTACATTAAATAGGTGGTTTGAAGTTCTGGATCGAATCCTTCCGACATGTATTTGTTGTTGGCTTTTGCGTAACGAGTACTGCATTGAGTGACGCCTCCCCTAATACCCTTGTCAATGAACATAACCTGATCGATGTTGGTTAAAAGTTCCAATCTGACCTGTGTAATTTTTAACATTGCATCAAGTGCTATGCTGGGGTCGTATAGTAGTGTAATGGATCAAGAAGGTAGGTTTGCAGGCAGGTGTTGCGAAATTTTTCAAAGATATCCGCTAAAAGAAGCACGTCAGTTTTTAGATACACATCCGAATACTGCCACGACGTTCGAATATCAAAAACATGCCATTTGTTATGCAAATAACTAAAGAATCCCTCCTTAGTTGGTAGAGAGGTCTCATTTAACTTTTCCCAAGAATCTATGTACTCATATGAAAAAACACCTTTTCTCGTTATCAAATCAAATTCGCTTTCGTTACGGCTGTGTAATCTGGTTATGGATTTTTTGCCATTATCCAAGTAGGAACATAACTTGTCTAAACTGCTACTCATACATCGAAACGAGTCGATAAATTTAAGCTGAATGCTTGTATTGTCAACATGTTTTGAGAAGAGGTATAATTTTCCTTGTTTAATGGTAAGAGTTTAACAGGTCCAGGAATACCGATTGCTAGTTCTTCATTGAAAAGATGGGTCTCGCAGTCGCTTAGAGTATGGAATACTACAGAAATTTCGTGTGAATCTTGAAAGTTTAAGTTACAGTTATTATGTGTAGCCCCTCTAGAGATCCCTGTGAGATGCGAGTGGTCTTTTACTTTAATTTCATTTCCTATAAAAGGTTTTTCGCATACGTGACACTACGTAGCCTCATCGAAATTTTGTTGTTGAACCAAGCTTAGCGCTTGCATGGGAATTAGAATAGTAACAATTGAATTGACCGAATTTGCAATGTTCCATAACTGATTGATAAACCATGTAATGCAATCTGCCCCTATATAGCAGAAAAATTTTGATAAAGTGTCATCGTAAGAGCACTTGAGATAAAATGCAATACTGAAAGGTTTTGAAACAATTTTGTGTTTGCACCACCGACATCTGGAGAGTTGGAACATTTTTCTAAAATACTCTCAATATCTGCGTAAATAGCAAAAGGAACCTTTTCCTTATATGAATAGTGCGTAAATTATAAATTTTACCGAGCATCTATTTATTTGATAGCAGTTAGTGGAGTGTTTCAGTAACAGAGTGTTACAGAAAAAATTATTTAACCATATGTTAAAAGAATTTTTTGTGTCCTCGATTGGAAAGTTGAGAGGACAACAACGCTGAAATGTTCTTGATCCACGATAATATTGGTTGTTGACGTTTGTCCCCTTTACACTGTTGTCGTTCGAGGAGAGTACTAATAAATTTTGTCGTAGGAAAATCATAGTTGTGATTATCACTTATCATGAATGGCATTACATGCTTTTTTACTATGCAGTATAAATTTACGGATAGACGGTTTAGTTTTTCAAATTTCTTTATTTCTGTCAATTTAATGGGAAATTTAATCGTGCCACGATTCAATACCTCATCGAAATGGGGATAGCTTCCTATTCTATCGGGGTGTTTGTTTGCAGGATACAAAGCGGAGACCACCGACCAAAGAAAACAAAATTTATCGTTATTTTTAATATTAACAACAGCCTTCTTTAGTGTAATAAAACGTGTAACTGTGATGAAAGTAGAAATGCCACCCCTTATGGGAACGTAATTATTTATGATTACTTTCAAATGCAAAATTTCACGTGGAGCAAACCTCGATCCTTCCTCTTGAAACTCTTCCAGTTTAATTGTCAATTTGTCAATATTTCCCTTTGATACCACAGCTTGAGATTTGTGCCAAAGTCAATAACGTAATTTCTGGTAGAAAAATGCTTTAATTCTGCATTCATATTTTGAGGGTTAATAAATTGGTATACCAGTACAACATTCACTTTTAACAAAGACCTCTTCAACATGATATTAACCTTTCTAGCAAAGCTATCATATGCCTTTGTTAACCCTCCGATACCCGCGTGGCGTCTGACAGACGCCACTCTGATAAACAATGGTCAGAACTTTTTAAAATAGTGAGATGCTGACTTCCCCTTCCGTGTACCTTCCTAATACGACGATTGCTTTGATACATTCAGTCTGAATTGAAATCTCTTTAAGGCAGGTTCGTTTATCAAGCTTATTATTAGGTTGGCGTTTATCAGACGCCACGCGGGTACTCGTGTTTCAATTTATTTTTTGATTATTTTTTGAAAGGTAAGAAAAGTGATAGAAATATTAATTCAATAATTTGCTTGACAGTTGTTTTACTATTTTAGATGGATGAAAATAGAATTTATTACCTGAACAAACCCAAAGATGTTGAGGAACTGCGACGGCTAGGGTTTTGTTCCGATTCAGATTTATCAGATGCTAATGATGACTGTAGTAGCATATCTGATACAGAACAATTAGAAGAACATGATGATCATTCCGATTCAGAGCAAAAAAATGATGATAGTAATAAAGAAAATGAAGAAATTGGAACTGGAAATTCAGATACCAATGTACTATTTGGCAAAGATGTAATTACCAAGTGGCAACTAGATCGTCCTAGACGAGCGGTAAGGACTAGCTCTCACAATATTATTAGCCATTTGCCAGGCGTAAAACAAGTAGCTAAGAGTGCCATAACTGCTCTGCAATGTTGGGAGTTATTAGTGCCTGACGAATTGATTGTAGTTATAGTAGAAAATACAAATAATCATATATTAAACAAGAGAGATCAATTCAATAGGGAAAGAGACTGTAAACCAACAGATTCGATTGAAATAAAAGCGTTCATAGGTCTTTTGTATATGGCAGGAGTTCATAGAAACAGCAAATTAAACACGAAAGATTTCTGGGCGACAGTCGGTTGCGGTATTGAATTATTTCGTCTTACGATGTCTCGTAATCGTTTCCATTTTCTGCTACAATATATTCGTTTTGATGATAAGCAGACAAGAAATGAACGTAAAATGTATGACATATTAGCTCCTATTCGGCAAATATTTGATATGTTTCTTCATCGTTGTGAGAATAATTATTCAGTAGGAGAATATGTCACGATAGATGAGATGCTTCCAGCATTCCGAGGAAGATGCTCATTTAGACAGTATATCCCCAGTAAACCCAACAAGTATTGCATAAAAGTATATTCTCTTGTGGATGCAAGGACGTGGTACAGTCTGAATATGGAAATCTATGTAGGACATCAACCTGATGGCCCGTTTAAAGTAAGTAATTCTTCTCATGCCTTGGTCAAAAGATTATGTAAACCAATTCGTGGAAGTGGACGTAACATTACCGGTGACAACTGGTTCACCAGTTATGATCTAGTCACCGACTTATTGAAAAATGATAGACTGACCTATGTAGGAACAATAAGAAAAAACAAAAGGGAACTTCCAACCAGTTTTGTGACAGTTCAAAATAGGGATCAGTATTCGAGTCGTTTCGCATTTCAGAAAAATTTAGCTTTGGTGTCATATATTCCCAAAAAGGGAAAAAATGTTATGCTCTATTCTTCAATGCATAATGATTCAACGATAGACAAGGAAACGGGCATAACGCAAAAACCAGAAATAATAACATTTTACAATTCAACAAAATCAGGTGTTGACATTGTAGATAAATTATGTGCTACTTATTCAGTGTCACGAAATACAAATCGATGGCCAATGGTTATATTTTATACTATACTGAATGTGGCAGCAATAAATGTTCATGTAATTTACAAAGGAAACATAAGTGATGATTTAGAAAAAAGAAGATACTTTTTGAAATCGTTAGCCGTAGAGATGACCAGAGATCATATAAAAAGGTCAGAAATTTTAACTCTACCCAGAAATCTCAAGAAACGCATTAGAGAAGTATCACCTCTTGATGTGAATAAATCAAGCACTTCTGTGGAAACTGGAAAAAATTATGTACAGGCAATAAGAAGAGATGTTATATGTGTAGTAGAAAAAATCGCATGACCAAATACAAGTGCATGCAATGCAATAATTTTATGTGTCTCGAGCATGCAGAATATATATATATATATATATATATATATATATATATATATATATATATATATATATATATATATATATATATATATATATATATATATATCAGTCATGTACCTAATTTCAAATGAAATCAATATTGTCGCATATGAGGATTTATTTTTTGATTTTTATTATATTGTATTGTTCTATTTTTCTAAGAAGTTATCTGTGTAGTTTAAGAATTTAATTTGTTTTGTTTATATGTTTAAAAATGTGAATTATGTTTTATTTATTACTTATTTTATACTAACATAAGACATACTTTATTATACTGTAGCTAAGAAAGAATTTTTGTGTGAAAGTAAAACATTAAAGTGTAGTAGTACGTAAATTATTTAAATAAAACCTTTAGAATATATTTTAATTCCATTCTTATGAGTTTAATTAAATCGAGTCTCAGAGACGCCACGCGGGTACTCGTGTTTGGAAATTGAGCGCGGCATCCGAGGGTTAAAAAAATTAAGGGGTCCTTGTATCCTAAGTTGACTATAATTCCCGTTAATAATCTCGAATCAAAACAAGATTTAAGGGAATACCAAACTAAACTTGCCGTATTGCATTCACCACCTATCCTACCACCCATTATGGGAGAGTTTCCTAAATTGCTGCTGTAGTCGAGCCAAATAAAATTTTAAAAGAGCCAAATTGCTCTCTATTCTAAGGGGATTTTCATTCCTATTATCTAAGTGAACATTATTGTTAATAGCTTTTTTTATCAGAGATATATTGGTTCTAAGTATTGAAATTTCGGGCTTGTGTTTTAATAATTTTAATGTATTTTGAGTCAACTCAACTAGGAAGCTGCTGAGGGCAGACAGAGGTGATGAGGATGACATATCTACCAACCTTAAACTTATCCTTAAAATATTCAACAAAAGTATTCCAGGTTTATTGCAATTTGCTCAGCGAAATCGAACAGAGCACACAACCCAAGTAGTTCACAAGACAACAAAACACGTAACCAATTTGAGCTTCAATAAACCTCTTATATACAGTATGTCCCCGAATCGACTTCAAAAGAGGGAAAATTGTCTTATTTTTGATTTCTCAGAAAATTTCACTCTTGATGATTTGCCCTGCTTGTTTTCAAACCCCCGAAACACAAATTACTTTCTATTTTACTCGTACGGTTCTCGAGATAATATCATTTTTCTTGAAAAATTGGACAGAATGTTTTTCCTAATTTTTAGAAGTAACTTTAGTAGGCGGATTTCATTGAAAAACACCACTGACAGACATTGTTAAATGTGATAATTCTGTTGAACTGCAAATTAATTTATGCTAATTTGAATTGTATGCTATAATGTTGACTTTACAACAAATAATTTATCTAATTTAATGTTACGGAACTGGGGAAGAGTGCTACCGAGTTGTTATCAGAAAATTCAACCAAAAATACCCGGAGGTTGCCATTTCGAATGCCGGAGCAAAAAACTTGGCAACTAAATTCCTTCAAACAGGCTCGGTTTTAAACCTAAAGAAGCCAAAGAAGTTGTTCGATGAAGAAGATGCTGCTACTGTTCTCGCCGTTCATTCCGCAACAGAAGTTCCAAGGTTGTCTTTAAGAAGGAGGGCACTACGAATTGGGATAGGTAAATCTCATTTACAAGGAATCTTCAAGGAGAACAAAATTTTACCATTTAAGCCGCAATTTAGGCAAACTTTAGAGAACGGTGATGAAGCCAAACGTCTGGATTTTTGTTTGGAAATGGGCAACAGAGTTTTGGAAGATTCAAATTTTCATAAACGAATAATGTTCTCCGATGAATCAGCCTTTTCAACTACTGGAGTAGGACGAATCCAAACTTCCGAATTGCTAGTCGAAGATAATGTTTGAAAAAAGTTAATGTGTGGTGTGCGGTTTCGTACCATGGAATTATTGGCCCATATTTTTTTGATCAAAATTTAAACCGTTATTCATATTTGGAAATGTCGCAAAATTTTTTAACTGATAAACTGGATGAATTGCCATTGAACTACCAAATTGAAATGTTCTTCCAGCACGGCTCATTATGCCGGTACTGTTCGCCAGTGGCTCAACACAGAGTTCCATGATAACTGGATAGGAAGAGATGGTCTCATTTTATGGCCGCCGAGAGGTCCTGATCTCACAATAATGGACTTTTATCTGTGGGGTCGTTTAAAAGAAATTGTGTACAGTGAGCCATTAGACAATGATGAAGAGCAATTGAAAAATACGATACGGAATGCTGTCCAGTCCCTTTCAATCGAAGAAATTAGGCGCAGTTTCAATGAATTCAGAGTTCGCAATGAAATCTGTGCGGAAAAGGGAGGAGCATTATTCGAATAGAAAATTAACAGTTTTTTGAGAATTTCATTTCATTTTACCATCTATTGTTAAATTTATTAATTAAAACTTGTGAGACCAATTTGATTTTTCCTTTGAAATAAATCAATTTACTTCAAAAAATTACGAAAAGCTCGAATTTTTCAAGAAAAATGATATTATCTCGAGAACCGTTTGAGTTAAATAGCAAGTAATTTGTGTTTCGGGGGTTTCAAAACAAGCAGGGCAAATCAGCAAGAATGAAATTTTCTGAGAAATCAAAAATAAGAGAATTTTCCCTCTTTTAAAATCGATCCGGGGACATACTGTAGATCAAGTGCCCCGTAACAAAGTATCGAACATTCAAGTAGACAGACGCTACATTGCATTTCTTTCTAATTTCTTGCAAAAGTACTCTCTCCTGAAACAACAAAAATGTATAATAAATAGTGAAAATATTTACGTTGCTTGTATAACTTAGCATCAGTCCTTTTACCGGAAATAACATGACAACTCTAAAAAAACAAACGAAGTTATCGTTATCATTAAAAAAACCAAAAGTTCTCAAAATATAAAAGTGCATGAGGGGCAGAAAGTAAAAAGTGAAAAAGTTCAGGAGGCTAATAAACAGCCTTTATTGAACTCGGAATAGGTATAGTGTGATAACAATACATTCCGACGATGAATCAAGGCACCAGAAAGTTAGGTAATTATAATATCTGTACAATTTGTATGATTGTGTATTTACCATATATTATGTAGTTTACTAATTTGAGTAATTTGTTTTACAGAGCAACACACACCCTCGAATCTTTACTTAGGGAGATGGAGGGCGAGATAGATTTATTTCAAACACCAATTCGGTAATTATCACAAAATATGTAAAGTTCAAAGAATTTATATTAGAACGTTTTCTTTGCAGAACAGCGTCAGCACCACCACCACAGTTGTCCATGCCTCCATTGTTGACAGAGGGTTCGTTTCATCAACTTCAATAGTAAGTTGCAAACCACAGCAAAAGAAAAATTTACCTAAGCTGTACATTTTATTACAGTAAATGGAAACGTTCAGCCGTCTTCACATCCTCTGGGCCCATATAAGTCCTAAAAAAACGCGCTCTTCAATTTTTAAATTTGCCCATAGGTCCAAATCGAAATTAATATTTTTGAAAATGTGATAGCGTGTTACAAGCGGCACTTTATCTATTGCGTTTTTTAATTTGTCAAAAATATATCAAAATGGTCCTAAAATTGACCTATACAATTTTGAAACGATAAACTGCACTTAAAACACAACTTTTTTTGCTTTACTTACTTATACTCATAAGAAACACAACTTACTGCACGATTTCAACAATTTTAATTAGTTTAGGACCTCCAATTTTTTAGTTCCAACGCGATGTAAAATTATATATGTAATTTCATGTAAAATCAGTACTATAATGAATAAAATCTACTTCAACAGAAAGGAATGTGTATGGTCAGCATTTTCAATGCAAGATATAATTACGAGCGTTTTTCCAATCTTATCTTACTCATTTATTACTATATTACTTATACTTCTTATAATCTTTTATATAACCATTAGTTAACATAATACTGTTGATTTCATTATTTGAAAATGAAACTTTACTTACTACTAAAAATGTACATTAGTACAACTTGGTATTGCCCATTTGTAATTCATATAATTTTAAATTAATGATTATTCCATATAAGTTATACTTTTGGAGAGTAATATGTTAAATTAAATCAATATTCATATATTATATAATGCAGTAAAGCATCTTCGTCTAATAATTATAATTAATAATAATTTTTAATTACATCTTCGTTTAGTTGAAAAATTTTCATGTATATACAATTCCGTTAAGCACCTTTATTTCATTTTCATTTTTACGTATTACAAACACATAGGTAATATTTTTTTAAAGAATACGGTATACACCACATCACAAATTTTAATAAATTGCAAGTTTTCAGGACTATTCTTTTATAAAATTTAAAAATTAACAGTTCACAAGAATAAATAACAATTTTTTTCTAAAATAAGTTATTTAAAATCTATTCAAATTTTACTAACAGATCATAAGTTTTCTAACTTTTGATTTTAGTTCTGCCAGTGTAACACAAAACTATTTTTAGCTATGACACGACCACCTTTTACTGCAGACATGCACCGACTATTTTTAGCTATGCTACACCATATATTAGTGAGGACGCGAACCAGCTATCATCTGACCCCCATGGTGACCTTGCAAATCTAGTGACTTTTCTAGTGACTTTTTTCAAATCTAGTAATTTTTCTAGTGACTTTTTGGGTTAGGATCGGCCTTGTATTACTACTGGTAATGGGTTCGATTCTCGTAACCGTCTACCTTGTATGAGTTTTTTTCAGGGGGTTTTCCTCATACACATGTAGCGGCATGGTCACTGCGTACAGGCACGCCATGTGCGGCTGCTTAGGCGAATGCTGGGGTAGTATTTCCCCCTCAGAACCCTAACTCCGTTCCTTCCGACCCTATCCTAACCACAGCCATCCTTCATCCCATATATACGTAATGTATGTATGTATGCTGGGAATCCATGATTGTGGCTGAAGGAGCTCGGAAAGCTCGAGAAGCCCGCCCTCCCCCTTGGAGAGGGAATAAAATACGTGGCCTTTTCCTTTTTTTTCTTATGAAATCGTCATTACGTTGACGGTTAATGGAATGGTCCGATGTGGGACGACGATGTTTTTGTTTTTGCGGTTCAATGTATTTAATTAAAAAGTTGTTTTGCTGAGCAACAATTTTATGTACATAAATTTTGTCAAAGAAATCTAAAATAGATACTACCATCTAAACATTCAAATATTATAAAAATATGCACTTCTTCAGCCTAACCTGGCCTAACTGATTTACTTTACACAGTTTAGTATTATTGTGCTTGCAAGCAACTTTCGGTGTTACTCCAACTGCACTGTTATGCTTTAATTATTTTTCAGTTTTTTTCCAAATATCACTAGTTTCCTTTTTGTGTCTGCCTCGTAAACTAAGTAAAACTGCTTCCTGATATTCATCTGCCATTTTGTTTTATTTTGGACCAACACAAGTACAAATACTACAAAAGTTGTTATTTGTAACTGAAGTTTTTAGGTTATGAATTATAAATAACCTGTTTGAATAGTCATACAAAACACATACACAAGTACCTAGTTATATTTGGAAAATAACTTTCTTGTTATTTGCTGCCTTTTGATACTTTAATAGACATATTAAGAAACGCGACGTCATCATTTCCGATGTCATTATAGCCATTAATTCACGAAACATTTTACGAAAATCTTTACGTTGACAAAACTTGATCCGGAATTATGTCATTCTTGTCACTCTATCAAAACACAGGATGCGTCCAGTGGAAAACCTTGATGTGAGCAAATTCACAACCGTATTTTTGGTAATTTCATGTATCAAAATGCAAGATTATCCTGATTATTTTCCATTTTCGTATTTTGAGACAGAATTTAGATAGAACAAAAGGCGACTAGATCAAATTTTCACATTACCAACCACCACAAAAATTCCTAAATCAATAAAAAAGTTTGCTTAAAAACGGGCAAAATATTAAAATCCACTTTAATCGAAGACATAGTTAAACACAAAATATCATCGTTATCCCATTTTCTCATAATTTGGACTAGTTTTGGAAAAGAGGTCTTCATATATATATATATATATATATATATATATATATATATATATATATATATATATATATATATATATATATATATATCCAGGGTATATGATAGATCTAACTATTTTAACACAAAATTTTCATATAAAGTCCAATAGTGTTTCGTTTCCGAGATACAGGGTGTCACAGTTACAAAAAAAAGTACATCGGTTTTAGCATTTCTATTATGTACAGTGGCGTTGAACGCAACGGTCAGTGCAATCCCTTAATCCCTAATTTCCACGCCAATGCAGTAAATTGAATTTTTTTATTACAATCCGAAACCTTGATGTTTTTCAGATAAAAACGATATACTTTGTCTAATTCGATAACGTTAATAGTTTCTATGATATTATTACATATTCTGTAGTACTTGGGAAACGGCATCAAAACGTGAAAATCATTGTTGGGGGAAAAATACACATAACTTGAGGAAATGATAAATCTAATCATTTTAACACAAAACTTTCATATAAATGTAACTCCGATAGCTAAGTTTTCGAGATACAGGGTGTCAAAGCCTAAGCAGTTAGTAATAAATACTTAGAAATGCAAATATCTTAAAAACTGTTATCGATTTAGACAAAGTGTACCTTCTTTATCTCAAAAACATTAAGTTTCGTAATTTAATAAGAAGATCCAACTTACTCCATTCGCGTAGAAATTAGATATTAAAGGGTTGCACTGCCACAGTACATAATAAAAACGTATTAATAGCCTAAAACCGATGTACTTTATATCGATATTTATTATACCAAGAATAAGAAAAATACCGTTTTTCGTATTAGAGATATTTTAAAAATGAGCTTTTTTTTGACACCCTGTATCTCGGAAACGAAACGCTATTGGACTTTATATGAAAATTTTTGTTAAAATAATTAGATCTATCATATTTTGTAAAGACACTTTTTCACAAGGAATTTAAATCGGTAATCGTAATTTCAAGGCAAAAGATACATCTAACTTCGTTTTTCTTATGGGCGCCATTTTGGATTTTTACCTTTCTATATCAAGTTTTTTTTTCTGAACACATAACATAATGGTGTATCACACATAATAGTTCTGCCTTAAAGATAACAACTCGATTGGGGAACATTTCCGACAAGTATTCCCTAATCTCCCCAGCATTAAGTGGTGACGCGCCATCTTGACGCAACCAGATTGCATTTAAACGCTGAAGAGCAATATTGTTGTCCATAAAGTCCGCTAAAAACGTCCGTAAGAAATTGAGGTAACGATCGGCATTTAAATTTTCTTCATAGATGAATGGACCTATTACTTTATCACCCAAAGGCCAACCCACACATTAAGGGCGAGGTTATTTGCGGTCGCATCCATCACATGCAACACAGAATGAAGAATTATGTAGATTATCTATAGCAGAAATTAGAACGTCAAACACATTTTCTTCATTTGTAGCTGTTTTAAGGCGTCCGGCTCTAGGAGTTACGGCAAAACACTGATGGCTGTCATTAGGGATCCAACTACCTGTATCTGTTACATGGTCATATGTCGAAAGCTAGTGGAAGATTTAGATCACTACAGACTTTGCAATCGGTGGTCTATCCGAATGTTCTTCATTGAAAAGCCTGAAAACGCCTTTAGAAGAACGCTTTCTGTCCCTATAACCGACCGTCATCAATGTTTTGATGCTCTCTGCTTCACGTAGCAGTCATACTTTAAAATTGACATGAATGTGATACAACTCCCAACTCCCAAATCGTTATTATCATGGTAACTTAATCGTGAATTGAAAAACCGAAACCCATATATATATATATATATATATATATATATATATATATATATATATATATATATATATATATATATATATATATATATATATATATATATATATATATATATATATATATATATATATGATAGTCCGTAGTTCCGAAGGCGCATTCCTAAATCAAATTCAAGTTGAAAAGTTCATGTAAACATGTGTTCTAAAAATACTTGTTTTCAAGATACAGAGTGCCAAAGTTTCTTTAAAAAAACCGTTTTTTTATGAATATCTCAAAGATCCTTTTGCCGATTTTGTTCAAATTTGGCAGTGTTGTTTATTACAATAAGACACTAAGTTATTACTAACTAGATGATAATTCCAGTGGCGTTCTGGAGGGCAGTCTCACAAATAATATTGACAAAGAAAATGTGCGCCACCTACCAACAAATTATTAAAATAGAATCTAATTAACTTCGCTCGTTGCACAATATTCATTTATAAACCATTTTTTAAACCTAATAAATGAAAAGTAATAACAAATTAACAGAATATTCACAATAAATGTTGAAAATTACCACCTCCGCTTCTATGCAGGTTTCTGCTCTTCGTCTCATGGAGTGAAGAACTCTTTCGAAAATTCCATGAGTGTAACGTATGGTTTCACATCCGTTAACAATTCTATTCCTTAGTTGTTTTACTGTCTCGATTCGTCTAGTATAAACTAATGATGTTAGGTACCCCCAAAGATAAAAATCTAGGCTATTCAAGTTAGGCGACCTAGGTGGCCACAATTGTGGTCTTCCACGACCTATCCAACCAAAGAATAATGATGGGATCAAAGTGAGCATTTTCTGCAAGTCTTTGAAGATACCATCTACACAATTGCGTACGCCGTTCCAAATCTCTTGTAAGAAGTGCCTGAACTCTTTGTACGTGGTAAGGCTACAACAAAGAATCTCTTTCCCATACCATTTCATAGCAAATATTTATTTTCCTACCAATTTTTCGTGCACTAGTTGCTGCATTATCTTCGAATGCATGTACTACAGCTTTCTCAACTTCCGGAGTTCGAACTGTAGAAGATCTTCCCCCGGAGGTATTACGTTTGAAACCGCCAGATTGAGGCACACGACGGTGAATGTTTATGAATACTTTTCTGCCTGGAAGGACAACATCCGGATATCTTTGTTGATAGAGTCGCCGAGCCTCTGAACCAATATCATTTTCAAGATCATAAAGGAAAAGCATTTGTGTCATCCCCAAATTAGAAAAATTGGTTACCATTCTTTCAATGGCACAATCTACCCTTTGACCAAAAGAAAAATAATAACAAACTGTCACGAAACATTACATTTCCTAGCAACGTGCAAATTTCTTGATTCTGTTTTAATGCAATGAACTGACTTTCTTTTCCTCGAAAACGAAGTAAGATACGAACGAATATTGAGAAACCAAAATGTTGTATTTTTAGCCGCTTAATCCGACAAAAATATAGAGTTTTTCAAAAGTCAGTGGCGCACATTTTTTTGTTAATATTATTTGTGACACTGCCCCCTGGAACGCCACTGGAACTTATAATTATCATCTAGTTAGTGATAAATATTGTCTTGTTATAAGAAAGAACACTGTCAAATTTCAACAAAACTGGCAAAAGAATCTTTAATATATTAATAGAAAACCGATTTCTTAAAAAAACGTTGCCATCCTGTATCTTGAAAACCAGACTTTCCAGAACACATGTTTGTATGAATTTTTCTGCTTGGATTAGGAATGCGTCGTTGGAATTACGAATTATCATTAAGTGACACCCTGTACATACAGGGTGGCGCATTAGTGTGGCAAAGTCCCATATCTCCTTTATTTAAAGAGATACAAAAAAAAATTAAATACAAAAGTTGTAAGGTATGTTCTGGGGCGTATCCCAAAAATATTTTTAATTATACAGGGTAGATCATAAAAGCTTAGAAGTAATTAAAATTTTTTTTTTAAATATAAAACCCTATATATTATTACATATTTAGATTGTACATACAATTTTAGACACATTTCCTATACCTAAGTCTAACCGTTTTTGACAAATTTCAAATTTTTTGTCAAAAATGACGTTTGCAGACCAAAACATAGGTGGAAATCTTTTCTAAACGAAGCCTTTATCAATTAGCTATGGTTGGTTTCCTTGGAAATGGGGACCTACTCTAATGGGCTGTATTGATATTTCTGTAATACATTCATACAGGGTGATCAGAAATAGGCAATAAAAAGTAGATTAAAAAAAACCTATAAAGTCACTTTTTTTTAATGCAAACCCCCTATTTTTTTAATTCTGTCTTATTTAGCATTAAAAATAAGGGTGACTTTGTATAAGAGTGTATATTCCAAAAAATTGTATTTTTTGAAATAATGACAATTTAACGGCTTTCAAATTTTGTTGTTAGTTGGCCGTGACGGCGTGGCGCGGCGAGACAAAAAAATTCGAGCACTTCAAATAGAAATATTACAATTTATTGAACCCCATATAAATAATTATTTTATTAAACGAACTTAAAGTAAAGACAATATTTTTTTGATTCAACAAATTATGTCCTAATCCTAATCATAAACTTAACACCTCTAATGTAACTAAACCTGTAACTAATGATACAGATAAAAGTACTAGAAACACGTCAAATACGTACTACCTAATAAGTTGTTCGAAATGTCCGCCTCTTTCTTGAATACACAATGCAATACGTCTCTCAAATTCGCTGCTTAAATTTCTACACATTTCAACACTAATGTTTTGAAAACAGTTTCTAATCCTAATCTTCATGTCTTCCTTTGCTGTAGGCGGTATTTTATAAACCTGCTCTTTGACGTACCCCCATATGCTAAAGTCCATTTTAGTAAGATCTGGGGATCTAGCAGGCCAAGCAACAGGCCCTCCCCTCCCAATTCAACATTCTGGATATCTAGCATTTAAAGAAGTTATTATCGGACCTGTATAATGTACTGGGGCCCCATCATGAAGAAACCACTTCTCTTGTTGCGTATCCTGTGGCCCTTGACGCAACAAATTAGGTAGATGGTTTTGCAGAAAGTCTAAGTATACTTCCCCAGTTATTCGTTGATCAAAAAAATATGGTCCAATTACATGATTACCGACTACACCTCCCCAAACATTTAAAGAACATCTAGTTTGAGAAGTATATCTTACAAAATGTGGATTTTCGGTAGAATAGTAATGAAAATTGTGTCTGTTTACACTTCCGTTTCGGTGAAATGTGTAAATAAAATCAAATGAACAAAATTTCTTTGTTGGTTTATTTTGTTTTGAGCCAATTGACAAAATTCCAGTCGTCTTTGATTATCTTCAGGAACCAACTCTTGAAGTAGTTGAATGTGATAGGGGTGCATTTTTTGAGACTTCAATATCCGCTGTACCGTACGTCGTTCAACACCAACCTGCTGAGAAATGGGTGGTTGTCCAATATATGGATTTTCGGTAACTGTTAATTGTACATTTAATTGATTTTCCTCAGTCTGTGCACAATAAAAAAAATGTTAAATTGTCATTATTTCAGAAACTACAATTTTTTGGAATATACACTCTTATACAAAGTCACCCTTATTTTTAATGCTAAATAAGATAGAATTAAAAAAATAGGGGGTTTTCATAAAAAAAATGACTTAATAGATTTTTTTGAATCTACTTTTTATTGTCCATTTTTTATCACCCTGTATGAATGTATTACAAAGATATCAAAACAGGCTTCGTTTAGAAAAGATTTCCACCTATGTTAGGTATAGGACATTATACACGAAATGTGTCTAAAATTGTATGTAGAATCTAAATATGTAATAATACATAGGGTTTTCTATTTAAAAAAAAATTGAAAATTACTTCTAAGCTTTTATGATCTACCCTGTATAATTAAAAGTATTTTTGGAGTATGCACCAGAACATAACTTACAACTTTTGTATTTAATTTTTTTTGTATCTCTTTAAATAAAGGAGATATGGGACTTTGTCACTCTAATGTGCCACCCTGTATATACTTTATATCATTTCGGCTCTTTTTTAGATGTGTAGGCTTCTCTATGAAGAGAATGATGTATCAACTGCAGTAACATATTACTTTACTTTTACGAAATTTCGGTTTTTATCGCGCCTGTGACAGCGGTGATCTTTGGATGGTAGATTGGGTGGTTGGTTGGTTGTGTGCGTGCATGCGTGCGTGAGTGCGTGCCTTAAATAAGTATCTGTGACTTAAACATTTAGTAATGTGCTTTAAGCTTACTCGTATCTATTTATTTACTATAAAGATTTAAAATTTCTGTATTTATGGCATGTATTAATGAGTATGATGGATTAAATGAGATCTTTCAGCACGCTTACTTTTCTACGTTATACAAAACTACTCCTTTATTGTAGCTAATTGCAACTTCACATATGGTTTTCTTTTATGACGTGTAGGTTTCTACATTATACGAAAATTATTTCTCTCTCGTATCCACATTTGTGTTTCAAAAGTTTACTCCTTGTTAGTTCCGCTAGTTGAACGTTTAACTTTCTGTAGTTATTTACCATTTCTCGAGTTGAATTTCTTTTGAAAACCGCGATTCCCGTGGGATGGTTGAAATTCCTAGAAAATTTTCCTGTTTCTATTTTGTAGATGTTAAACATAATTTT
This sequence comes from Vesta saturnalis, assembly GCA_036346205.1. NCBI lineage: Eukaryota > Metazoa > Arthropoda > Insecta > Coleoptera > Lampyridae > Vesta > Vesta saturnalis. The sequence goes on along the minus strand of JARFJB010002026.1, from coordinate 420,879 downwards.
TTTGAAAATTTTTACAATACAGTATCGCTTAGATAGAAGTGATATAAACGCTATTAAGGCGGATGTAATAGAAATATTTCACTCCATCCACACATTTTCGGTTTCAACCACAAAAGAACTTGATATTATTTCTTCAAACAAATAGATTTACACTAACGCTCGTATTCGACCTTAGAGGTAACACGTTTTCACTGAATAAACACCGTTCTAATCCTTCATGTTTACATTTCGTTTTAACTTTATTGATGTAACGAGGTTACCCGTCCTGAATCCCTCTGGCTTATTTTTTTGGAATGTACTGCTGGTCCACAGTAGTCCGCTGTGTTTAACCTACTTAGGATTGCGTGATCGTTGAGGTTACACCTGTATTGAAACTGGTGAAATCCTGGCTACATTGAATAACGCGTATACCTTAGCAAACACAGGTCAGCTCTTTCCTTTAATCGCATGTATAAATTGCTTTCCGCAGCTTACGATCGCCTACAACGAAATTTAGTACTGTTACCTTACTTCTGTTAGCAAGTATATGACACATATTTTACCCACGAATACAACTCGTACCTAAATTGCCTTCCGCAGGTTACGAGTGTGGTGGTTAGACACGCGGTAAGTTCATACTTTAGAAGAATTGTATGTGTGTGTGTGTGTGCGTCTGTGCGTATGCTTGTGTATACCTTGATTTAGATTACTCAAATTCGGAAAATGTTGCGGTAGGAGTGCCTCAGGGATCAATCCTTGGTCCGATTCTATTTCTTATTTATGTAAATGATATCTCAAAGTGTGACGTCAAATCGAATTTTATACTTTTTGCTGATGATACTAGCTTTACAAATGTAGGCAGTAGTGAAGCTCTTGTTAGAGCGGATATGGCATCTTCAC
>JARFJB010002026.1:325000-415000 GCA_036346205.1 Vesta saturnalis | reverse complement strand
GTTATAAACACGAACATGCGATCTAGTCAAGTTAAGGTACTTAGTTGAGTATAATATAAAGATGTTATATAACTGTGAAATATGATGTAACGTGATAGCAGTGACGTGGTAATTTTAGAAATGTAATAATTAACATCTCAGCGCTCAAGTAGATTTGGAAATAGGCGAGCGACAGCGAAATCACTGCATGTGATCGTTACAAAAGTAAACAAATTTTGCTAATTAATAATAAAGCTCTCACTTTTATAATGTTATACTACTATTGCTGACCTTTAGGGAACGATTTTAATTCTGATATCTGTGCCGAATTTTGGGCCTGCGCCGTGTCTGTATAATGGCTGCAATGGAAACCGTGTAAGTTGATTGTAACGAAGATGTGCTGATGCTGCGGAGTACTCACAAATGGGTGGATGTTTTAAATCACTTTGATGTTAAATAAATTTAGTTAACTGTCTAGTGACTAGACTCTAGTCTATAATATGCAAACTTAGTTATTATGTGAAGTATCCAAAGTTTGATACTTCGTTTCAACGATTAGACGTTAGACCTAATATTTATGTTAACTTTGATGGATGGTTTACTTTTTACCAGAACATTAAATCTTAAGTCAAATTTATAAATTAATCACCGTCCAACCTACATATATGTATATGTAGGTTGGCAGGTATCGAAAGTTATGGAATCGATATTTTTTTCACTATCGCTTAATCGACTTATTAAATTGACTTTACAGGTTAAGCAAAGTTTTCGCCGATATCGACCATTATGCCTGTGTCTGCGTGTGCGTGTGAAGTTGCGTGTTTAAGCTTAATTTCTTTCTCCTGGAGCTATTTAGGTATCTGGAGGAATCTAGTAGCGAGTAGAAGGGTTTACTATGCGCAGTTTTGGTTTTTATGAAATATGTCTGAAATAACTGCATTTTTCAAGAATGTTAGAATACTATATACACCGTGTCTCTTGAATTTCTGGACATAGGGAATTCCCATGTTAAAACAAACTATTGTAAATATTGGCTCCTCTAATTATTTTACACTAAAATGCCAAATGTAAAACTTCTTAAGGAAAAAAGGCTGCTTCTTATGTTACAATTGCATTTACATTTGGTTCATCCGTTTTCGAGAAAATTAGGAAAAACTTAAGGGCTTTTTCGTAACCAGTAACGTTAATAAGCCATGTAAGTGTTAGGATAAATACAATAAGGAGCACAAATAAAATAAGTCTGTTATAAACAAGAAGATGATATTCTAAATAAACAAATTAACTATGAAAATTGGAAAATAAATAAAAAATCATCATTTCTACTATTTGATCAAGTGTTCAAATAAGTCTCCGTTTGCAGCTAAACAATATCCAAGTCGATCATAGAACTCTCGCCGAACGTTTGCGAGCATGTACTGGGAGACTTCGTGGCTGTTTGCTAAGATTGCTTCTTTTAAGTCGATCAGACTGTTAAACGAGTTTTCACTGTTGTATAATTTATTTTTTAAATAACCCCAGAGGAAAAAGTCACAGGGAGCCAAATCAGGGGAGCGTGCTGGACAGTTTATGGTACCACCTCGACCTATCCAACAGCCGAGAAACGTGAAGTCTAGAAACTCACGTACGATTACACTATTGTGTGCTGGACACCCATCGTGCTGGTACCAAATGTCTTCCTCCAGGTTCAAGTCTAACAGCGCTGGGCCAATTTCTTCTTGAAGCAGCTGAAGATAACGCTCTCCAGTCAACGTACCATCAAGACAGAAAGGACCTATTGATCTATGGCCCAGTATGCCAATCCATACATTAATTGTGTTGCGATATTGACTTCTACTCTTTTTTGATAAATGCAAATTTTCAGTATTCCAGTAACGAAAATTTTGGCTGTTATGAATACCATGAGTTGAAAAAGAACATTCGTCGGTGAATAAAATACGACTTAGAAAGTTTCTATCCATGTTTGATAACTCTACTAATCTTTCGCAGAACTCCATTCTCATGTGTTTATCTTCATCAAAAATTTCTTGCTGCAAGCTATACTTGAAAGACTTGAACACTGGAGTTTGTCGCTTCAAAATTCGATGGACGGTACTGTGAGATGTTCCTAAACTGCACCCAATTTGTCTCACACTTTTATTCTTATCTTCAACAACATTAAGTAACACATTCAAATCTCTGTCATTTTCCCCCAGAGGTTTAATATCTTGACAATTACATGGCTTATTAACGTTACCGGTAGATTTGAATAAGTTGATAATTTTTGAAATTGTTTCTGCACTTGGAATTTGCCGGTTTTGATAACTAGCCGAGTACAAATCTCTGATATTTCTAAGTGAATTGCCAGAGTAATGCCATTCAATAAATTTTGCTTTTTCTTCAATGGTGTAATAATTCATTTTTATAAACAAATTTTTCTTTAAAAAGTAATAATCTGTCCCAAATAAAGTTTTAATGATAAATGAATTGTTTTTGAACAATGAATGATTTACAATGACAATTAATAATTATTGTTAGCATTGTCTGTCTAAAGCAAAGCAACCTTGACCAGTTACGAAAAAGCCCTTAAGTTTTTCCTAAATTTCTTGAAAACGGATAAACCAAATGTAAATGCAATTGTAACATAAGAAGCAGCCTTTTTTCCTTAAGAAGTTTTACATTTGACATTTTACTGTAAAATAATTAGGGGAGCCAATATTTACAATAGTTTATTTTAACATGGGAATTCCCTATGTCCAGAAATTCAAGAGACACAGTGTATACCTGAAAATGATAAATTAATTATGATCTTGAAACGCGCAGTTTAGCGGCTTAAACATTCCTAATAACAATTAACTTTATAGGAAAATGCTTAAACATATTTTTTAAAGATAATTTATTTTTACGAAGCTTTTATTTGTAAAATTTCTTAGTACAAAGGCAAATATATTAATTAAACAAGGTTAACAATGACTGACTATTTTCGGCTTGGTTCGTATTTCGCAAGGTAGGTTTTTCATAGCGTTAAAATTTAAATGTAATTGTATTATTGGTATATTTAATGCATTAATATGGACAACAATAACGTTGCTGCACCGTCAAAATAAAAAATCGTGAGATGTGCGTGAATAACCTACTTACTCAAAAGGAATTAGAATTTGGGTTTAATTGTAGTGATTCGGAAGACGATGAAATTCATTTGTCAATTGAGTCCGAATGTCATTCATCAAATTCGGATTAGAATTCTGAAGATGAGAAGCTACAAGCCCTTATAGCATCATTAACACGAACCAGGATTTCACCAGTGCTAGCTCCTGTGACTACACTAACAGCTGGTACTCAACCAGGAATACCTGGGACACAAATTGGTTGGATGATGGGTTCTCAACTGCCTAAAAGCTGAAAAAATTTCTTTCACAAAGAAACGTGAATTTTTAGTGCCAAAGTGAGGTGCTAGTCCGACAGATTTTTTCCCTATTCTTTGATACAGTGTAAGAAGCAAATAAATATGCTGTTACTGTTTTACCTCAAAGTGTGTCTGAGAAATCAAGGATCACGTCATGGAAAGAACAATCGACGAGTTTAAAATATTTCTTGGTTTGCTTTTTCATATGGGTTCATTTCAACTATCCAGAATCCAAGACTACTGCAAAACTGATAGGTTATTCAATTTACAAATAGTTTGGAAATACATAAACAGGAATTTGAATTTTAAGATGCCTTCGTTTTTACTCCGATGAGAATGATGATAATGACGGAAGGAATACGGACGTTCTGAGGAAGATAAGAAAAGTATTAAATTATTTTAATAGTAAAATGCAAACCATATACCATCCCGCAAAGGAAGTTTCCTTGAATGAGAGCATGATGTTGTGGCAAGAACATCTAGGATTTCGTCAGTATATTAAGAACAAGCGACATACATTTGGACTCAAGTTATATATGCTGACTGAGCCTGATGGAACAATCCCCCGGTTCCATGCTTATACAGGTGCCATTGCTGAACTAAATGGAACAGGGCACGTAGGTAAAGTAGTGATGAAACTAATGGAAGATCTTCTGAACCAAGGGTGTAGTCTGTATAAGGAACTACTACAACAGTTGTGATTTATTCAAAAAACTTTTTGACAGAAATGCCTGCTGCACCGGGACGCTGAGATTCAATCTAAGATAAAACCCTAAACAAGCGTCAAAGAAAAAACCAGAAAAGGGAGAAAATATTTACTACGGATACACGTAGGAAAATGGAAAGATAAACGCGAAGTCATGTATATTACAACCGAGTATGAAAGTGAAATGGACATATTCGTCGATAAAAGGGGAGTTGAAATTCAAAAACCACTTGCTATCTTGGAGTGTAATAAATATATGTCCAGAGTTGATCACCAGGGTCAACTACTATCATATTATCCTTGTGAACGTAAGACCATTAGATGGTATAACAAGCTTTTTTTCGTTGCACAACTTCTCATGTTAAAATCATTGAAATTATACAACGCATATTCGGGTATCAGTAAAATAACATTAAACAACTTTAGACTTTCTGTTTATAAATAGTCTTTTGCCAACAGATCCGTCGGTCAGCCGGTCATAGATGTTTAAAGGAAATACATTTCCCTTATTACTGAAAAATGCCTGGATAAAGGAATAAAGGAAAGGATTAGAGAAAAAGGTATCGTTTATGTTCGCTGGAAGTCGAGGAAGAAAACAAACAACCTATGAATGCGAAGATTGTGAAGGCAAGCCAGGTTTGTGCGTACAATGCTTTGTGAAATACCATGAAAATTTGTAAAGTTATTTTGTGATTCTGTTCATGTTTTATTGAATTATTTTTAAGTTTATTTTTGAAATATGTCTTTTATAATACTTTAGGTAAAAAAGGCAAAATATCTTATACCATTTAGGTATAAGATATTTTGTATTATTTAGAGTAATTTTTTTTTTTATTTTTATCTTTGTAACCATTCCGTAATAAAAACGTTTAATCACACTAATTTTTTGGTGACTCCGAACGGATTCGGTGGCACTTTCTAATATATTCTTCAAATATGTCGCCGACTCCGATCGAAGACACTTTTTTCATTCTTTTTAACAGATTTTATCTTAAACCACCACTGAAATGTAAAAAAATATATTTCTTTACAAGAAGTAAACTATTACCAACAATTTAAGTAGTTGGCCCCTGACCCTAGCACTAACTCAGAGATGGCAGCGAATGTGTTAAAAATGCTTAAACTGTAATATCGATATTAAGCGGGCGGCTTTGGTGTTTTTTTCTAGTAAGCACCTGGATATCCTTTAATCTTTATCGGACATGAAATTATAAACGTCCATCTCACATAAATTATTGCTTTCTTTTCATAATATACATATTTTCAACAGGAACGTACTAAAAAAGGGTTTTATAACTATCCTAACAAAATATTGTTAAAATTACTTCATTTATTTCAAATTCCACTGTATAGTGTGGAAGGCCGTGAGATGTTCCACAACCTTATCAGCTCCTTTATGACAATAACGTGTAATGAACCTGAAAATCCTTACTATAAATTTTCTTATCCTACTAAATAATTCCTATCAAAACTTATTTCCTATTTCCTTCCATAACTATTTTATCATTGTTAATAAATATTATCATTTGTCCACTCCTTTCCTACTCCATCCAATTTACCTATAACTAGCAGACCCCTAGCTCAAGGACTCAAATTCATTCATTCGGACATTCACACTCACACTCAACACTAGTAAACTGACCCGTATCCCGATAAATAACTACTAGCCTGATCAGTATCCTGGCCAGCATCTCATATCAATGTATACTGCACCTGTATTATTACCCTGACCAATAACCAGACCAGTAATCCCGACCAGTACCCTTATCCCTTACCCATATTATTAACATGACCAGCATCCTGTATTTATCTACGGTCGAGGTCGGCACTGAATGATTGTTGATGGACGTAGTTAATTAGATGGAGGTTATGCCTTGAATAATTAGCTATATCTACTTAAAAGAAGGCTCCCTTAGCGATATTAACCCTTTAAACGTTGCCGGCAGTTTCGACTCCGAATACGATATTACCGTTTCCCAAATATCACTCAGCATATCCGGTTAATACGTCTATATTTACCCTAGTACCAGCATTCCAAATAATCTCACTAATTACCCGGTTTAATTATAAACAATCCAGACATATATATATATATATATATATATATATATATATATATATATATATATATATATAAACCTGACATGTATGTAAAATTCCAGTTTCCTGTTATGATTTCATTCATAAGACATTTACGAATAATGATTACCTGTTAATAACTCCTGCCCTGAGTTCAATTCATTTAATTGAAATAAACAATTAATACCACTTTCATACCTAATTACAAATGTAAAGCTTTGTCAGCCTGACCTCACATTACACACATTTAATTACACTGATATCACCTGTTAATAAAATAATTAACCCTTTTAGTAAGAAAAATCTCACTTATTACTAAAACATATGTTTAATTATACATTTCCAGTAATATTCATACAGCGCGATCTGAAGTTGCAAGACAGCGGCGTACCATAGTGGTTTGACCACCAGGGGCCACCAGAATCATTTTTAGCTTCAAGTTTATTTATTAAATCCAGTATAACTAAATTTGTTTATTTTATTATTTCCGTTTAGAGTTTGTTTTACTTTATACTATTATAACAGAATAAATTTGTTATAACCTGTTAAGATTTATTCATACGTTTATTCACAAAGTAGTGAGTCTTATCGGATTTTGTTTGTGGATTTTTTGGTAAGGAAGTTTTTATATTTGTTACATTCGCGCACATAGCTAACGCCTAACGAATGCAAGGATTCGCTGTAAATAAATACCGCTAGCTCAGTTTTGTGTAAATATAACATTTGTTTTAATAAATGTGTATATAGATGTAGGTCAAAGAAGGTAGTGTAAATAAAAGTTCATGTGCCGCTATAGTAACCTGGATATACCGTAGATAATTTTTGCTTTGGTTTAAATAACTTTCATTAATCAACTAGCGAAATTTACGAATTGAAAAACTGTGGAAGGTTGGTTACAATATTAGAGAAGCTACTGGTGATCCTTTACCAATCCCATAAGGAGAGGGTCACCCACAGAAAAACTACCGGCATTTTTGTACAAGAAAGTGGTCTAGAGTGGTCAATTGACGTGTATGCTTAATCAAAATTAAGATAAATATTTTCATACATTTAATTTCTGTGTTGCTAACAATTTCAATAAAATGTAAGTTTTTTTATTTGTGTTTACTGGACGGTTGAATACGCTCTTTGTTTAAATTTTACTTAGTAGCCTGTCGTTAGATTTAAATCGTATCCATCCGAGATATAATTAAATCACTTTATGTTTTATTTCTATTTAATGCTGTATTTGCTAAATTAATGTATGTATTACTCAAAGGCGTTTATAACACGATGGATACATAGTGTATTATTTTTGGTACAGTGTACAAATAGTTTTGATCCCATTTCTTTTGCTGCGTTTATCTTAATTGCGTTTATCAAAGATTAGATATCTTGGTTCACATTCAGTTTAACGTAGAATTTATTTACTTTACCAGAATGTTTGGACTAAGTCGATCTTATAGTGACGACGTTCGATTACTTTTCAATATTTTAGTAGAAGCTTTAACGTAATAATTTGAGGAAGAACTCTTTAAAAGATAATTAGTCATTTTGGGTTTGGATGGTATAATTGCATTTAAAGATAAGTTTTAAGATATACCGTAAGTTAATTATAAAGTAAATTATTAATAATGTTGGATCGCGTTTGTTTATTTTCGTGTTGTGACGTATTTTAGTTTTGAAATGAATAATTAATTAGCGTATTGACCAGTTATTTTTGGTTATTTGAGCCGATTGAGTTCTTTTATCGCAATTCTGCAAACTTTAAATTTTAAGATTTCTTGAAGTTTGGGTGAACTTTGAGTAGGGATTATTGGAATAGAATTTTCAGGTAGAGGTGAGTGTTTTATTTTGAGTAAAGGTTATGGTTTCCTATTAGGCCATTATCTTAAGATCTAGTTCAGACTTTTTAACAGGTGGCGCTTAACGCAATACTTCTGTACTAGTGATAAAGGGCATAATCAACTAACTTGTTAATAAGGAGGTGAAAGGTTTCATATCTTAATGATATGGTGGGGTTTTGGTTGTGCTAGAAGGTTTCAAGAAGAGGTGGATGCTATTTAAACCGATTGGCGAGATTACTATCAGTGATGTATAGAAAAGAATATCATTTATTTACCAATCCAATTCTAGCAGATTAAATACCGAGATCGTTTCTCTGCTTGTAACGTAAACGGAAAAAGGGAAACTACGCATGTACGTCAGCCACGAGGAAGAGCGCGGCAGGTGTCTGGGTATTGCAACCGTAAGCAGTAAGATCAACCTGTGTTTACCGCTCGCATTGGTTGCCAATAAAGCATATGTACACAAAAAACCTAATTATGATCGAATTTATGACATATGTGTGGCAACAACATTTAACGACAACATAGAGGAACTACGAAGATTTCATCAAGATTTAGCCGATCATAAGATTACGGTGTATCAACTCAACACCGAAAAGTCGTATTTGAAGGTCCTGAGGTGGATGAAAGATAAGTCTACTCCAAAACGACTACCATTTCAACATCATCACCCCATTAACAGACACGTTTGCGTGCCATTATTATTATGAAGAATGCAACACCCCTTTTGACTATAAAATTATCATCCCCCTGGGGGGTGCTGAGTGTCAACCAGCATCAGCATTTTCCAAAGAGAGATATCTAAATTAATTGCGAAGAATGTAAAGTGCGTTTTGAACGCAAACAAGTTTTGACAATCACAAAACACATATTATCTATGTGCATATCAGCCGCTGTAAAAAAATGTTTTGCTATATATCGCAACACCAAGAAACACATGTGCGCTAAGGTGTTTTGTAAGAAGGGTAACAGTCATTTAGGTAGAGAAGTATTAATCGTCAATACTTATGAGACATCTTAAATATGAGATAATGTCCGGAAACATTACCATTACGGCTCATAATGGTTTTATTGTGGCTAGAAGACGTTACATTCCTTGAATCGTTAAATTACTTTCAAATGACAGTAAGAAAATTACCTAAGGTTTTCGGTTGAAGTCCAACGAGATTGAAGGGTTGTTAGCATGGCACGCAGGAAAAGTGGCTGCAAACTATATATTTGACTTTCAACAAGAGTTGTTAGAATGTTCTGTATCCGACATGGACATATTAGCACAGTCGTGGCTTAACTTTAGGTAGTTGATAGTAAAGGTGGGAAAGGTCTGTCGCCTTACACAAAGTGGCACATTACCGGGGTGTGCAATAAAATATTCCGTCTCGAATTTATGACTATAACTATTGGACTAATACTAAATGGTGGCTTCAGTCATTCTGACAACAAATCGCTGATAGCTACATGGTGGTTATTGATGGAATAGCGGAACCGTCAAATTAATATGGTAAATTTGGATAAACAGAAAACCTAGAATTGGTGATGTAGATGGTTTTGTAGTGATACTGGTGAGGTGTACCAGTTCCACGGGTGATTTAAACATGCAAGAAGTACATCATGACCGGGTAACACTTTGGAGACTCTAGAGTATCGTTATGAAGCTACACTAGCAAAATGAAATAGAATAGAGGAATTAGTATGCTGGGTTGTCTAGATGTGGAAGTGTGATTTTCGGTGGTTGGTGACATTAAAAGTGTTTAATCATACAGAATCACATCCTCTGATGTAATATCATAACTAAATCCTAGATGCATTTTACGGTGGTCGAACAGGAAAAGCAAAATCGGTGTATAAAGCAAAGGAACAGGATAAAATGTGTCGTCAATTTTGCATGTCATATAGGAGAAGAATGTAGTAAATAACAGCTTGAAATGATAGAGAGGCTAAGTAAGCAATATGCACAATTACGGGCCAAAAACTCACTAAAGCATCAGCCCGTTAAGGTAAAGTGCAAGCAACCTACATAGCTCAGTGGTATGGGTGGAAACACAACCCGATAACGTCAAAATCAGGAACATAGGTCACAAGGGCGCCAAAATAAACACTCATCTCTACCTGAAAATTCTGTTCCAAAAATCCTTAAGCAAAGTTCACCCAAACTCAATAAATCTTAAGCTTCATTTAAAGTCTGCAAAATTACGATAATAAAATTCAAAACTCATTATACATTTCGATGAACTTCAACGTAAAATTATTGGCTCAAATAACCAAAAATAACTGGTCAATACGTTAATTAATTATTCATTTCAAAACGAAAATAAACAAACGCGATACGTTATTAATAATTTACTTTATAATGAACTTACGGTATATCTTAAAACTTATCTTCAAATGCAATTATATCAACCAAACCCAAAATGACTAATTATCTTTTAAAGAATGCTCTCTCAAATTATTCCGTTAACGTTTGTACTAAAACATTGAAAAGTAATCGAACGTCGTCGCTATAAAATCGACTTAATCCAAAAATTCTCGTAAAGCAAATAAATTCTACGTTAAACTGAACGTGAACCAAGATATCTAATTTTTGAAATGTTGATCAAACGTAATTAAGCTAAACGCAGTAAAAGACGGGATCAAAACTCTTTGTACACTGTATCGAAAATAATACTCAGTTCATTAACACTATGTATATATTGTGAACAATTAAACACTCAATACGATAAGATGGAATGATGTTAAAAACGTCAACGTATTACTTAAAATTATAACACGCGGTAAAGAACGGTAACATGATATGCTTTTATCCACTAAGACTTCTCGATAATCAACCTCAAACCAACATATAATAAACATCAACCTCTTGCAAATATATTTTCTGTAATAATTTTTATACTAAATACAATTTACAAAGAGTTTAGAAGGACTTGAACTCATTCAACCATAATTAATGATTAAATATAAATAATAGGAATAACCGTATTTTATACTCTTATAATAACATAACGTGTGCCATAACCGGCACAGTAGATATGGTTAAAAAAGCTAACGAAAAATATTCTCTCCTTCAGGACTTGGATCTGGATTGTTGTTGGATGAGAATATTCTGCGATGCCAGTTGACACCATTGTTGTGCGTATTGTTCTTTTGGATGATGAATTTTGTGGAGATATTGATTGTGAGGATGTGTCCTGTGGTCGGGTGTGGCTATGGTGTAGCTCTTGATCACCAAGTAGATCTGTAAGAGAAAGAAGCAGGTATTAATAAGTGGTAGTGGACTAACTAGGTTACTGCATCACGGTTGTCGCGTTAGTATTCCTAAGCGTCAAGCGCTGCTGGAGAAACGCTGATGTTAGTCAGAACACATGAAATCGATTCTGTATAGCTAACCTTGGGCAACCGGAGCGGACATCTTCGCTTTCGCCTTGAGCGGTGTCCGTGGCAGCTGCGGCGGCGGCAGTGGTAGCGGTGGACGTCGAAGGAACCGCAAGCTAGGCATAGCCAGCGGGGTGATGTCTTCTTGGGCCACCTTTTTTCTGTGCAGTGGAGACCAGTGGTGAGTCGCTACTCGCTCGGTAAAACGGCAGGTCGAAGAGCGACGGTATCGCTTCCTGCACTGTTTACATCGACGGCGGATCTGGGTGTTCCTCCATCCATCAGTGGTAAGCGCGCAACCATTCCTCCCTGATGTACGGCTCACCCATCATAAGAACGACGTTGACGCTTTTTCTGAAAATTAACTATTAGTCTATGACTTTTTTGAGTATTTCTCGGTTCAAGATGCTAATCTCGAGTGGTACACTAATAAGGAGCAGGTAAAGCGCAATATTCATTACACACGGGCCGCCAATAGTGATTCACTGATTTCACCAGATGGAGAGTGGTATGTGGTGAATGGCGACTGAAAAATATGTCTTTGGAATTCAGAACATATTTTATAAGAAATTGTGTATCGGGGTGTGGGTATATTAATACAGTAGTACTACCCCTGATAGGCTTTTCCTAAAAACCGGTGGCTTCATAGAAAACAGGTCCTGAACGTAGCCGTACTAGTGTCTATTAGATGTTTACATTTAAGCAAACTACTCAAACCGCTTCAAAGGGTGTCACAGAATAGCTATTCCTAGTTTTCAGAAATGATAGAGGACACTTAGAGAAACATTTTTTATTAACAAGCTAGTGTCCGGAAATTTCTGTGTCGAGATAAAATGAAAAAAAGTGCAGCAACCTATTGAATAAATGTGTTTAATCGTCATTTTACGTGTCAAAAATGAGTATTTAATAGATAAATTAGTGTTTGATTGAAAATACATCATTTTACAAATATTGAATTAGCATACATGCATATCGCCTACGGAGCAGCTTACAGTAATGCTAAGGAACCAAGGCGAACTTGTGTAGAACATTCTCTGTCATACATCATTTTCAAGATTGAATCAGCGCATTATAGATACTGGTGAATTTCAAGTGATTCGGGACTCAATCGTACTGTCCGAAATGTTGACTTTGAGGACCAAGTTTTGCAACAATTTGAAAATAACCCCAAAAGAAGCACACGTTCCATTGCTCATGCGATGAATACACGCCACACATCTGTATGGAGGGTATTAAAGTAATACCAGAAGCATCCGTTTCACATTGAAAAAGCGCAATCGTTAATTCCAGCTGATTATCACAACAGAGTCCAATTAGCCGTATGGTACTTGAATAAAATTAACGACGAACCAAGATTCCCTAGGAGTTTGTTATAGACAGGTGAGGCATGTTTTAGAAGAGGTGGCTATTTTAATACACACAGTAGTCACATTTGGAGCAAAAAAATCCTCATGCCATTCGCAAGTTAATCATCAATGGAAATTTTCTGTTAATATGTGGGCTGGGATTGTTGACAATTATCTACCTGCACGGTTAGATGGTCATGTGTATAGGTTTTGTCTGGAACATATGTACTCTACCAGAATTGCATGAAAATGCCCACTTAATATTCGAAGAAATATTGTTTTCCAGCATGATGGTGCACCAGCACACTTTGGATTAAATTGCCGAAATTACCTAATTGCACAATTTCCTATTGGATGTATCGGAAGAGGTGGGAAGATTTCTTGTCTTGCACGTTCACTCACGTTGACTCCATTTGATTTTTGTATCTGGGGTTATATTAAATCACTGGTTTTTGAGACCCGTTGATACAGAAGAAGAGTTAGTGGCTCGAATTATTCTGGCGTTTGACGATATTAGTGAATATCCACAGTCATGTCGGAGAATTCGGCAGTCGATTACACATCGTTATAACTTGTGCATCGAAAATGATTATCGTAACTTCGAAAAATTTCTATAATGTAAAAATGATTTTGTTTTGTAATGGACATTGATTTTAAAGATTTCTAGTTGATCTCGACACTCAGAAATTCACGGATACTAGTTTATTAATAAAAAAATGTTTCTTTAAATGTCCACTATCATTTCTGAAAATTAGGAATTCTGTGACACCCTTAGAAAACTAACTGGGGTAGTTAGAGAATGTGTGGAGAAATTGGTTTAATATATAATGGTAGATTATGACGCCCAGCTGTTTAAGGTGGAAAAGTTCCTTGTAGTAAAAGGTATAACAATTAAAGCGAACCAAATGGGTATTCTTTTGAGTTTAAGATAAAAACGGTACCTAAGGCAACGATAACGTGCCGTCGATGAAAGAATCAGTCAATGAACTCGTTAAGAAGGTAAAGAAGAAGCATACTTACCTTCATGGGGGGTTAGTGTTGTCCTTGCTGTTTACATCACAGCACATGTACGTTTAAAGTTGTAATATTTGTAAACGCTGGAAGATAGGGTTCTGTATTACAATGTAGTCTTCAAAGTTGTTCCATGGCTAAGTATTGCAATTCCTACTCGTATGTGCAATCATTTTTCTATATTATTTACTTTTTTTTATCAATGTACAGTATATTTTAGTTCGCTACACTGTGTTTCGCTGCAATTTCACTGTCATCGACATTTATAATCTTTTATTCACTACTATATTTATTCCTCATTTTTTATGAATAACCTTGTTTCAAAAAATGCCGAAAACGAAATGTATAAACTTAGAACAATATTCCAATGCCGAGATAGTTTACTATCGAATCTTGAAAATTTTGAAGTTAAACCATTGCATAAATACCTTAAATTAGTTTTATTGAAGTTGTTCTGAGTGTATATGTGGGTTCTTGTTTAAGTATTTAATGGACTTCGTCAGAAAAAAAGTTAACGTAATTTTGTAAAAAAATCTAAAGCTAAGTAAGAGTGACATAAATATGTATGCTATGATAATATATAGACATAAATATAGAATGTCTTGTGCGTTCGGCTTGTTACGTGTATAAAAAAATAGACGAGACATGCAATTAAAAATTTCCATGATAGGATCCATCACCTGAAAAAGAATTTGTTATTAAATATTGAAGCACGACTCGCTTCTCACGCTGCTTAGTTTAGCCTACGTCTTGATGTTACCGTCTCTTTACATTTAAATGGTGCCTTAGTTACCTTATCGTGAAGCAAAGACGTTTCGCGAAATTACGCCATCTGGTATTTTTCTGCAGCAACATCGTTTCAATAGATGTTGAATGTACAAAACGTAAGTACAAATGAATGGGAAAATTGTGTTAACTGGACAAATTAGATGACCTGTTTTACAAGTATTAAAGTAAAGAAAGCTCTAGCAACGTTCCAAATAGCAGAATACAGTGTCAATAAAAGGAAAACCGTGACTTTACTTATTTAGTGTTTCAAGAGTGCATAACCCGCAAGATTGTTGTTTTTTGAGACATAGGTCATAAAATTTAGTTATTATATTAAACTAATCTAGTTTCAATATGGATCTTGATGTTCAAATACGTAAAGCTACGATATATTTTATGTATAGTTAAATGTTTTTTAAGCTGAAGTTAACCAGCAAATATTATTTTAAGAAAGTTTAAGAAAATTTTTTTTTCAAATAATAAATCTAATGTTATCCTCTACTATTGGGCAAACAAACCAAGAAATTCCCACTCATTCTTTTCAATCATTTGCGATTATTCAACGAGTGCATTAGGTAACTCCGAGAGGTGTATCACCGATTAAAATTTTGTACCAGTATTGTACAAAATGCAATACCTTGCAATAAAGTATTGTGAAAATGCATGTGTAATACAGAATGTGGGAAATGCATTTAGTACTACACGGTACTGTGTTCATATTTTGAAGAAATGTATAGTGGTTGGTTGTCATTTTACTCGAAATTTACAATACTGAAAATTTAAACTTACTATAGAAATCTAGATTTACTATACAGTGTACACTAAAGTTAATGCCTTAGCACCACCTCACTCGAAAATAGATACTTGGTATTGTATGCTAGTAGAGTCTGTTGCATTGTCCAATTTTAATGTGCGTGATGAAGGAATAGTGTTGTTTTGAACTGTTGCTGGTGGGGACCAAGTTGACACTTAGCCCCGCCAAAACAAAGAAATTGTGCCGTTCTTAATTTTTAGTGATAGCGGGCAAAGTCGACATTCAGCCCCGTCACAATTGAAAAATTGGTCTGTACTCAATTATAGATTACTTACGTTCTGCTACAATGTGATGATAGAGGTATTGATAGGGAATAAGTCAACATTCAGACAACCTAAAATAATATTTCGATTAAATTCATCCCACACAAGGGTTTTTACATTGTGCTGATAAAGTTTTAATGTATGCCACAAGGCAACGGTTTCTCTTTGAATGTTTTAATGCAGATTATCTCGTCACATAATCCAAGGATTCCTCTACTACCATAAAATATCTGAAAGATACGTTAATAGAATGTATTAGTAATGTGCTTACACACTTTTAACATTTGATGAATCCTATCTTCGAAACCTATTTTTGACACACTAAAGCGCTTCCCACGCATATTATCTTTGATTATAAAAAGAAATTAATATAACTGATAAGTCAGGTT
Organism: Vesta saturnalis; assembly: GCA_036346205.1. NCBI lineage: Eukaryota > Metazoa > Arthropoda > Insecta > Coleoptera > Lampyridae > Vesta > Vesta saturnalis. The sequence goes on along the minus strand of JARFJB010002026.1, from coordinate 399,071 downwards.
AATATGAGAAATTAATTATGATCCGCTGATACACAGCTTAAAAATCCAAAGTTCGTAGTGCTGTACGCTTACTCGCATTATTGTGGTGAATTGTGATTTACCAGATTTATTTGATTCTTGTGGTCTTAGTAATAACTTCCAGCAAATAATACTGCTAGTCAGCATTCGTATACAACGTGAACCAAAAAAAACGTACCCCGGCTTCAAGTGTATATTCTACACATAAATTGAAGACGAAAAGTTAGATAAAATTTTTCTCTAAATTGTATGGCTACAAAGTGCCAGGCCCTCAAAGTTGACTTTTGAAAATCGTTTTTCGCAAATATCACGAAAAGCTTCAATTTCAAAATACCATCCCCAATGAAAATTACTTCTTTGTTGACGAGGATTTTTCTGGTTTGATTGGATTGCCTATGAATGGACTGGAAGTATTAGTTTTCACATTGTTCCCGTACACTTTCTATTCCAACTTTTTTGTGTGTGATTTTTCAGGTATTTTTTTGGTAACATTTTTGGGTCCGTTATTCAATTTTCTGCAAATTTCGTCCACTTGGTTGATGTTGATAAAGTGAACGGTTTTTTTTATGATTGTGGACCTGAACATGCTAAATTAGGCCTATGGTGCTAAAGCACTGAGGAACACTTAGGAAGATGGGTAGAGGGATAATGAATTGCCAATAGATGCCTATGAACAGTTACCTTAAATTTTCTCATATCATAAGTGAGAGGAAAACAGGAACTAGGGAGATCATTCCAGAGTTTAGAAGCCGTGTAGAAAAATGTGGATTGCGCCCGTTTGGTACGACAAGTGGAGATTTGTACTGCATACTGACGATGTGAATGAGCGAACCGAGTGTTTCTCGCAAAGATAGTCCGAGATGGTATCAAATAATATAATTCAGCAGCACAATAGCCGTTGTAATAACGATAATACAAAGAGAGAACTGAAGCTATCCTTTTATGCTCAAGGGACTGTATGTAAGAAGTTAAGGACGGGTCATTTATAAGCCGAATCGCTCTCTTTTGAATACGATCAACGATATTGAGAGCGTATTGGGGAGCACTAACCCAAAGGTGAGAATTATATTCCGGATGAGGCCGAATTTGGCCCTTATACAGCACAAGGAGTTATGGAGAGGTAAAGTACTGCTTACATCTATACAAAAATCCTATTTTACGAGTTATTTGTAATTTCATCAATCACGGTCAATCAAAAATACTACCGCACCGAAATTTAGTAAGTGGGTGATGCGCAATTAATTTTCAACGTACGTCAGTCAATCATGAAAAGAATTCGTAAATGCATAGCAGTCAACGGTGAACAATTCGAACATTTAATCAACTAATTTGTTTGTTAATACTTTGTTTAACTTAATAAACTCTTTGACAACTAGGACTTTTACTCCACAGCCCAGTTACTAAATTTTAGTGCGGTAGTATTTAATTGACCGTGATTGATGAAATTGCAAATAACTCGTAAACTCTTCACTTTATCAATTTCAACCAAGAGGAACAAGTTTGCAGAAAATTGAATAACGGACCCAAAAAGTCACCAAAACACCTGAAAAATCACAAACAAAAAAGTTGGAATAGAAAGTATGCGGGAACAATGTGAAAACTAATACTTCCAGTCCATTCATAGACAATCCAATCAAACCAGAAAAATCCTCGTCAACAAATAATTTTTATTTGGAATAGTATTTTGAAATTTCTAAATATTTTCGAGTTATTTGCGAAAAACGATTTTCAAAATTCAACTTTGAGGGCCTGTCACTTTGTAGCCATACATTTTACACAAAAATTTTATCTGACTTTTCGCCTTCAATTTATATGTAGAATATACACTTGAAGCAAGGGTACGTTTTTTTGGTTCACGTTGTATAGTTTAACGCAGCAATTGTATGGTGATTCATTTTTTTAAGAAAAAAACAATTTCTATGGAACGCTTTGTGAAAGCACCATTTTTAGTAGTTTTTGTTAAAGGTGAAACACCCGTAGAATCAATATCTGTTTAATTTTAAAAGGGATTCTCGTTATCGAGTTGGGTTTCGGGAAGGTCAAGAGTATGGAGTTCTTCAAGGCGACTCTCAAGGAGTGCCTTGAACTGGTTGTCGAATTAGGGAGATTCTGGGATTAGAAAATGGATTGGATGTGGACACCAAAGAAGTCGGAGGAGATTAGGTTGCCCTGCGTGTCGGTTAGGTGGGATTTAGGGTTTGCTTTCCTTCTGGTCAGTCTATCAAACTGTTTCCGGAGCAGTTTCCCGTTTCTATAGTCTAGTGTGGAGGTCGTTACTTTAGAAATTTGTTTTGAACTGTTTCTGCTCTATTTTGATGTATTATTAACCCTGAATTCCAAACTTTACTGCCGTACTCTAATTTTAATCTAACCAAAGAGTTTTTACAGTAAGGAGATTTTGAAATTCTACAGTATTACGTATTACAAAACCTAAATTAAATTAAATAAGAAATTGTATTTAACACAAGATTAGGTCTCCGCCGAGGTGCATCTCACACTCCGAGGAAAAAGGCTTGGAAATCAGAGATCCGATAGAAAAAGAGAAAAACAATGTTGAAATAAAACATTAAAATTAATAAACAATAATAATAACAACTCTTACTGCTGTCCGACGTCGATCCTAGTGTTAGGGTAATCCTGGATTCTTCTTTATACTTCTGTTCTCCGTGTTATTCTTGCTGTATGTCCTGCGGCTCCTGCTTGCTGCTAGGCTGCGGCTCTCCTTCTGATGACCGCTTCTTCGTATTATCTTTATGTAAGTAGTGAAAGACCTAACTCCGAAGCGGGGAAGATCTCGATGCGCGGCACGTTGAGCGTGAGAACGCTAAGCTCTTTTTGGATAGCTTTAGAGTGTGCAATAAAAATCACAAGAGCTCTTAAGCGTGGAAGGGACCTGCGTTCCCTAAGGGATCCAACACCTGTACCTTCCTTACATACAAATGATTGTGCAAAATCGTGTGTATTCGTTTCGCTGGAAATGGCAAATTCAAAATTTTAGTACTACTGTCCAGAATATGAAGATGGCATTAGCACATCTTCATTAACGTGTTTACACTGCTATCGATTTTTTAAATTGCATATGATAATGGTAAAACATGATTCTAATATTAGGTTTATAATTAAATATTAATAAATGTATAATTGATTTAATGATGTCGGGACATCATTTCAATACATCACGTGCATTAACACCCGAATATATTTTGGTTTGAGAATATACAATTTTTCGATTCAGAAACCAGGTTTTGTCAAGGAGTGGATTCTACATTCAGTAATAGAATATTTAACTTAATAGTGGGATAAAAGTGTTATTACAACACTACGTGGGTAAAGATTGCTGCTATTTCATTATATTGTTTCATCTGTAGTCACAAACTTTTATCTACAACTAAACTGATTACGACAAAAACAAGTAAAAAAATAATGCACATAAATCATGCAAAAAAAGCGCATTCTTTTAAATTTAAGACTGGATTTCTTTAAAACCTGAAATGTCCAACACAGAAAGATCCAAATCGACAGGTCTTTTCAGAAGAAAGTAGTTAAATGTTAAAGATCCTATTACATGTCGAAAAAAGCGGTCACAATAGTAAAGTTTGCAATAAGAAATCTAGCTTCAATTGAAATTCCCGTATCCAGAAAATACTTGCATTGCTGTAGCAACCGTCCTCACATTTTCACTTATTTTCACCTAAATAAAGAACCCTATTACACCATTAGTCCTGCAATAGGGTTCACAATTCAACTCAAAACGTGTTAAATTGTGTTGATTTTTTTGCACGTAAAATAATGACATTGATTTGTAGTAGTAGTAGTAGTTAATTTATATTAATTGATTGATAATGGGGCAGATGTTTAAGTTCATGTTAGTTTATACTATTTTTTAAGAAAAATGGTTTAGCGAAATTAAGTCCAAAGAAACTAATAAATAGGTATATCTGTGTAATTCTAATAACTCATTATTCACTGTATTCTCCCGAGAAAGAGTTTAAAAGACGATTCTTTTCCTATTCAGAACTCTCCAGGAAGAGGGTTTAAGATTTTGACACCAGAAAAGACGTATTGAGAGAATTCAGTAATCATGCCATCAACAAGTTGCAGTTCAAGTAGCGTTTTTTGAGAACTTTTCAATAATTTTGCATGATTAACAGTTACCTAAATCTAAATTAATAAATCCAGCATAACCATCAAATTATCTGCCATAATGCTTTCTCATACATGTAAACAAATTTTGATCAAAAATTCGTGTAAGCAATATAAAAGTCCACAATACCTGAATTTGAGTCATATCGGGCTTTAAACACGATAATCCTCCATTTTTGATCCGTCATTTTGAATTTTTTAATTTTAACAAATGATTTATACTTAGCGATCTTAAAAACCCCCAATTCCCGTCTTTCAAACTCGGTTCATAAATAAAAAATGCACTATTTTGCAGCCTCACTAGTTATTTTTTTTTATTTTGAAATTATATAAAAAAGTATTAGTTTGTTTTTTCATTTTGTAACTTTTTAAAATTTGAAGCAATGAATTCTTTTAATTTTCTAAGTCCCTAAAAATGACGTGCTACTGGTTGGATTTTGATCATTAAAAAAAGAAGGAAAGGTCACGTATTTCATTCCCTCGCCAAGGGGGAGGGCTGGCTGTTTGAGCTTTCCAAGCTCCTTCAGCCACAAACATTGATTCCCAGCATACATACATACATACATTACGTATATATGCATGGTGGGATTAAGGATGGGTGTGGTCAGAATAGGATCGGAAGGAACGGAGTTAGGGTTCTGAGGGGGAAAATACTACCCCAGCATTCGCCTAAGTAGCCGCACATGGTGTGCATGTACGCAGTGACCATGCCGCTACAAGTGTATGAGGAAAACTCCCTGAAAAAACTCATACAAGGTAGACGGTAACGGGAATCGAACCCATTACCTCCCGAATGCTAAGCAGGTCGTGTCACCACTACGCTACCAGCTCAGTTTTGATCATTAACGAACTTGACCTAAATTTTATGGAAAAGAGTTTTTTTTTACCAAATTTCTTTATCGATAGCTTTAGTGGTTCAAAATACATTGCACGCGCGCACACACAGACATACAAGCGCAAAATCATTTTTCTAAAAATGCAAAAAAAGATTTGTAAAAGTTATACCGATTACATAGCTTTCTATTTATACGTAAATAGATATACGAGAAAGCAATAGATGTATAAAACGAGTTTTAATTAAATGATTTAAAAGCAATTACTTGTAAACTAACTGCATAAAGCACAAAATATAAAAATAATTTAATTATTTTTTTATTTCATGCAAATAAAACGAAATGGTATTTACTTTAATTTTACTGAAAAACCTCTAAATAAACCCAACATAATTTTGTTAATTTTTTCATCTTTTGTGTAATTTAACAAAATACTTGTAGCACATCATGCTAATGAAAATCATTGTAACCAACTTGTAAAAACTCCTCATTCTCTTAATAAATGTTATTTTAATTAGAAGGTTGTTTAATTTCAGTGTTTTAATAACAAGGTGGTTTAATTTCGGTAGGTATTTGTTGCTGAAATATGTTTGCGTATATATTAGCTATAGCTTACGCTTTTTTGCGAATTTGCGAAGTGCTGATAATGGTGAATATTTGTTTTTGAAGATGTGTAGAAAAACTTAATTCTTATTGCATTTGTGAAGGATTGATTAAACCAAATTATTATTGACGTTTCGCATAGGTCGAGCATGATTTTTGAATTTTTTATTAGTCTTAGATTAAGAATTTTTATACATAGCACATAACAAAAATTGTTTTTGTTTTAAAAACTGAAATAAACTAATAGTTTAAAAAATGTAACAATCTTAAATGACAGATCTAGGAATAAAAAATAAAATTAATAATAATTTTTAAGATCTAGGAAGTATCATTGGTTAAATAATGTAACTCGTCACGACAAAAGGAGCATTTGTCCCTGTTCCAAGTTAAACCTGTTCAATTATTATAAGTTTTTGTTATGAACCAATAAGTTCAAAGGTACATATGTAATTAAAAAAAAATTTTTTTTAATTAATCCTGTTCGTTTAAAACACTTAAACACTTCCGTTAACACTTCAATATGTTTCTCTAATGTGGATGTATAACCAAATACGTAAGGTGCTAATTCTGACAGATAACACTGTCAATCAAACGTTTCCATGATGCGGATGCATTAACTAAGCCAAAAGGCATTCCCTCAAACTGATCAAGTTCTCTATTCGATACTGTAAACGCAGTACATTACTTTGGGTCTTCTGCCATAGGCAATTGCCAATACGCAGACTTAAAATCAAACGACGAAATAACTTTAGCGGCACGAAGCCGATCTAAAATAGACCAAACGTACCGGATAAGATAAACAATCTTCTTAGTAACCTTATTTAACTTACGGTGATCTACACCAATGCTGTATCTTTATTTCTACCCGTAACAATGGGACTAGCCCATATACTACTAAACTTCTTCACCAAACCAAGCCTCAACATTTTCTCTAACTCATCAAACTGCTTTTGCATAAACGGTGACACGCAATAGTGACGCTGCTTTATATTTATTTTTTTATTTATTTATACAAACAAAACGGATATGCCCTTTTACATCGTTGGTAATTCAAGCCTCTTTTTTGTACAACTGAAGAGATTGAACATAAACACATAACTGCCATAGACCAACTAAACTCTAGTATAGTAATGCATAGTAACCTTTTTTTTAAACAATTTAGGATTTATGTTAAATATATTATTGTCCGACTAGTGAATATAAGCATTGGTGGTTATTGCTAATCTTATCATAGGCGAGTTTAGACTGTAATTAGTTCGACACGTTGGTACATAGAATATATTTTTTGGTCTAGTTCTGTGTGCTGGAATATACAAACTGACAATAAATAAGAAATTTGGACAGTCAATTCTGTTATTTATCAATTTATGCATAAAACAAACGTCTATATATTAGCGGCATAATGTCATGTTTCTGTCGAACTACGCGATATTTATCGTATTGAGGGTAAGTGCAATATTTTTTGAAATGTAATTATTATAGAAATTTGTTTTGCACTGTTTCTGCTCTATTTCGATGTATTATTAACCCTGACTTCCAAACTTTACTGCCGTACTCTAATTTTAACCTAACCAAAGAGTTTTTACAGTAAGGAGATTTTGAAATTCTACAGTATTACGTATTACAAAACCTAAATTTTTTAATGCTGCATTGACAACTTTGTTTACGTGATCATCCCATTTTAGGTTATACGAGTATGTAAATTGAACTAGTAAATCTTTGATTATCCATACAGTAGTTTGCTTCGGTATATACTTTCTACATTGTATACGCCTTGCTTTTACGTTTGTTTATATTAAAGTACAGTTTATTTCTATTACTCCAAGCCATAACACAGTCAACTTCCGTTTCAAGTAATTGTATATCTTTGAAATTGTGAATTTCCTTAAATAATCATTGGCAAATAATAGGCTGTTAGAGCTTTTGATAACTAGCGGAAGGTCATTGATTAACAGTAGAAATAGTAACGGGCCCAGGTTGCTCTCTTGAGGTACTCCCGATAAAGTACGGGGAGGTTCCGATAACTTTGTGCACATACTTACATACTAGGGTCATTTTGTAAGTAGGATTTAAAGAAAATAGTTAAATTTAGTGAAAATCCGTATTGATACAACTTTTTTAATAAAATGTCATGATTTACTCGACTGCCATTATCTAATGTATTTGTTTTTGAACCCAGAAATGTTATCAAGTTTGTTTCGGTTGATCTATTTTCAATAAATCCGTGCTGTTGTGTACAAATAAAATTCTTAACCTGATAATAAATGTTTTGATAGATGAATTTTTCAAATATTTTAGCCCGTACTGATAATATTGATATCGGTTTATAATTTTCAATTTTGTCTTTATTGCCGGATTTATGAATTGAAGTTAGTTTCGATACTGTCCACTTATCAGGGAATGTGTTTGTACCCAACGTCTTATTGTATATAATGGTAAGCGGGTAAAAAGTCATAACATGATTTATAGGTGTATGGCGGTATTTGATCCGGCCCTGCCAACTTCTTTGGTTTTAGTTTACGTAATATTTTTCTACTTGTTCGATTTCAACATTAGTTAGTGTAATCATGTTGGCTGTAAGTATGTATTTCGTATAACTGAAAGCTTGCAGCCAATCATTTTACCAGCATATGTAACGTATTCAAAGAAGAAAGCATTGCCTTGCAAAGGTATCTTATTCGTACGCGGACTCATTAAGCTGAAATCTACTAAAAAAAAAAGACAGTACAGGGCCCTCTTACTCTGGTATTTGAGCGAATTAGCATTGTTGATTGTTGGTTATATTTATATTTGTGTTGAGGTGGCTGGTGAATGGGTATATAATACCGCTCGTTATTAATTGTAAAATGCAATTGCCAGTTGGCACACACTCCCAGGCTAGACCATTAAACACATCGAATTTTTATTTCTATTGTTTGCATTTGCTGTGTAACCTGAGAGAGAGAGAGAAGCGATGTTCGTGATCTATTTATAACTTACCCTTGTAAGGCTTTGCTTTAATGAGTTCCTTGTCAGTTTGTTTAAGTAGAATTATTTGCCTGCGAGCTGATTTCTGTTTGTATCTGCTTTATTGTAATTTGATTCAAGTATTCTGTGCTTTAGTGGTCTCTAAACAATTAGGTACGTGGAAATTCCTTGTCTGTTTTCTTTTGTCCTTTCCTTTATCTTACCACTTGTGCAATTTTACTGTTGTATTTTATATGTACCGTAATTTTCTTTATTGTTTTATATGCGGATTTACTTAAAGACCGGAATGATTGGTTTTTAAAAGGGCACATGTTTGGTGTTACGATTTTTATTATGATTTTTATTTTGATTATTTATGACCCCAATTGTACGTGTGACTACAAGTGGGTTTTTAATTGTTGTGTTTCTGTGTAACTAAACTGTTTTTTATTCATTTCTCTTCTTAATGCTATAATTTTGTACGCATTTTAACCTGATTTAATGGTGTTTTGTTATATATTTAACCATTTCACTAATGTACCTGTTCAATTACTTATTTATGAATAAAGTGGGCTTTATTGGTGGTTCCTCCCACAATAGTAGATTAAGGGGCTGAACTACCGTTGTGCAGCGCTCGTTGATTTTAATTTGAGTAGCTTCATTTTTTTTACCTGTCCCTCATGATGCAACACTTACCTTATCCAGCCTACCTAATTCAGATAGCACAACGTACCTAATACTAGACGGCCACTTCGTTTGATCAGATTTGAAGTTTGCGTGTAATTAAATATCAGACTTGTAAATAAATTCTAATGTTTTAATTATTGCCCGGAAAGTTAAAGTAAGGTAGGCAATTCATTTGAGTACTAGTGACATTATTGTTAGTTAAGTCAAGATAAATGACTTAGCGATTATTTGGTTCTTAAATTTTCATTATTGCAAAGAAGTTCAAATTACGCTTTTCAAGGTAGGGTACCTGGGGGGCAGTACAATATCTGCACTAAGCCAGGTCTCGGTCAACACAATGCAGTCATATTCACCAGCTGACAGATTAGTTAGAAATGTATTTGTTTTAGTTCTTAATCCTCGTACGTTTTGGTAGTACATAGTAAATTCATTAGTTTTGATTACAGTAAATTGAATTGAAGTAATTTAAATTCAATTAGTTCACTAAACAGCCACTACCCTGAAAGTTGCCTCAGTACTAACACAAAGAGAATATATATATATATATATATATATATATATATATATATATATATATATATATATATATATATATATATATATATATATTAAGGTAATTCATGTATTCCACAAGCAAAGAAAAAAATTAAAATCTTAATCTAACACAAGTTCGCTCATCGTTTTGACCCGTACCTTCTTGTTATCATTATCAATCACTATCAACCCGTCTTTTATAACCAAATTGTTCGATCGCGTTATTTAAAGTATCAAGTCTGAATCTAGACAGGTCTTCTCGGATTATTGTTCCCGAACGTTTTAACTTTTTTTTCATGTTAGCGCATGCGCTTTCTCGATAACTACTAAATTTGACAATTGTTGCCCTTGGTTTTTTAATCCTACCTTCTCAGCTCCTACTCGATGACAGCGATCGATGTTATCTTCAGTTATTGCTACTCCTAACTGGTTACTGAACAATTCTAGGATTAACCTTTCCACATCTTTATTTTTTCTCCCTTGACCTCCTTGATACCAAACACTCTGATACTATTTCTTCGAATATTTTGCGCCAGATTCTCGACAGTGTTAATTAACTCGCCATTTTCTTCCGTTAATCGTGCTATGTTTTTTCCAGATTAGACCGTTTTGTTACCAGCTGATCCAGATTTTGCTCCATTTTCTTTATAACTTTCTCAGATTTTTGCGGCCAGCGATTCTAAAAACTTATCATCCTCAAAACGTTGATTATTAGCGCTGATAGCTATATCGAATACGTCTTTCGGTTGAGCTTGAATAAACACCATTTTTGAACTTGATCTTGTTTTATAATACACGTTTAATGGAGTACTGTAACCACACAACCTACTCGATCGGTGTCATGAGCCTGAATATGTTAGTCCTAATTCGGTGCTCTACTAAATTTGCACACACTAATTCTTAATCTTTAGTTCTCATAAGGTAATCGATATCATTAGTCTCTAAAATTGCAATCTCGTCTAAAGTCTCAAATTGCTTATTGGACTTTAATCGGGCTCAACACCCGTTCTTTTCTAGAAGTCTCATCCTAAAAGTAACTGATGTTTATGTCGGGTACTATAATCACACCCATAACAACAAATTTTACCTTAATTTTAATAGGAATAGTTACGGTGCGTATAGACGAAACTATCTGGCCGTTCATCACAATGCAAGTAGTAACTCGCTTACTGCTACACTACACTCTTAACTTTGCTACACTATTCCTTCCTTTTATCTCTAAAATCGTTCTAGATGAACCGCTCTCCAAAAATGCCAAAATTGATTGACTATAAATACTAACATAAATAAATGGATTCATTTGGACCCTTACTATCAAATTAATATTCTAATAAAATTTTATTTTTCGAAAGTTGTCTCCAAGAACTATTATAAAAGAAGCTGATTCTATATAAATTTTAGGCTGTCTGTTGCCTCCTTTCCCCATTTCCGCAATTTCGATTACTTTTCAAGACCCTGGCGCTTTTATTTCTGACCTTTCAGGTGCCTTAATTACTCTTTATTACGCGGACTATCTACATCCTCTACCTCACGTATGTACGCTATGTGTGATTACAAGGCTGACGTCCGCCTAATTGGGGGTACACTATCCATCAACTGAGACATTCCTCAACTAACGTATCATACTTAATTAAGTCATTAATCGTAAACAATTCAGTGTGCGCATAATCCCAATATAAGTACCCATCAGTTCGCGTGATTGCGTCGCTTAATTTCCTCAACCATTCTATCATTATAATCACTTGGCTAGAATTTCAAACGCAAAGATTCCACCATGACCTCACGTATCTACGAATAGACCTCACATAAATAAGCGCTGATCCGGTCAATAAATCATGACATTCCGCAAAAAGTTGTTCATATCCACCATTACGCAAAATTTGTAACTCACTAATTTTCTACAAGAATGCACTTGACCAGTAGTACTCAATGACTTCTAATGAATGCAAAGAAATTAAATTTTCTAATCAATCTGACTCAAAATAAACAATTTTCGGATCAATTATTTAGCCAAATTGTAAAAGTTTGATTATGTATAAACGGTGTAATCCTATATGTAACTTCACACACAAAAGGAAACAATGAAATATAATAATATAATATTGGCTCTTTTTAAAACTTTAAACTGTAAGGAAGGTACATCCCAATTAAACAATAGAAAAAGTTTCGTATCTTGGCTGCCTCCGGTAAGCGACATACAAAAAAATTAATTCGTACGTATTAAAGTCCCTAAATCTCATAATGTAAACATGTAATAACAGGTAATGGAGATTGATTATCCTTAATGCCTGAGTGAAATTTACAACTTTAACACTAACATCTCTAAATATGGTCAAACCTCAAACATCCAAAATTAATCTTATACCATACATCGCTACAAAATACTAGCGCATGACCGCCCCCTTAAGTACAAATCTAAGCCAGAGTGTCTGCATGTTCTACCCTGTCACTCTTCCTTATATACCTTCTGGCATCTACCATGTAAGACGTCATCATATTTATCCCGCTCAAACCAAAACAGTCTATCCCAGAGGAGTTCCTGACATTTGTCTTGGCGGCGCACCGAAGCGGGAAACGGTACCATCGCACCGCTTGGAACCAATCGACCATCCATCTCGAAATTTCTGTAGAAATCTTAATAATTCTTCGAAAAATTCCAATTTTGTATTCATATTTACTCCACATCACACTGAGATGTGGTTTCAAATTTTTATAAAAGTCCCACGTATGCGCGAACTTTCATTCCGCAAAATTCAGTAAATTTAACACCATTTGTCTATGCGCATACATAAAATGTTCCATTGTGCAATATTCTGTCATTTATACAAGCAAAAATATGCATACATATATGCATACGTATTCTTCCTATCTTTCTCTACACTTTAGTCAATCCCGACATTTCATAAATTCACGCACTACACATTCATAGCGATTTTAAGCTGTTCTTCTTGTTAAGACCTCTGTATCCAATATTGTACATAATCCTCCACTTTAGCTTCCCATTAATCTTTATTTCTTGCGGTTCTCATTCATTGTTTATCAGGTACAGCTTTGAAATCATTCGTCCACCATTTTGGTGGCCGACCAACATTTATTTTCTCTGTTCAAGGTCTCCAGTGTAGAAGTCTATTTGTCCGCTATCATCATCCGCTCTTCTGACGTGTCCTGCCCAGCTCCACTTGTGCCTAGCAACTTTGGTCACAATATTCGTTACTCTCGTTCCTTCTCTAACCCACTAATTCTCTTCCTACCACTCAATGACATCCCCACATTCTTCTTTCCATCGCTCGCTGAGTTTTTGCCACTCCATTAACAGACAGGTTATGGCCTGTACTGAATTATGGCACTGAAACAATTTCAGTGCCATAATTCAGTACGGGTAGCACGCAGGAATCGAATATTGCCTTTAAGTGATTTGGCAAGGTTTTATCTTGGTGTAACGATGGATAATCTGCCAAAGGCTATCCAACCCAATGATATACGTCCATTTAGCCCCCTTTCTGGATTATGCTTTCCAATTTTGGTTACGTCAAAGGTGTGTGTACGGATTGACCTGCTCTTCATAATTTCCGTCTACTTCGATGTTTTTGGGATTTTCGGTATTTGCCATAACTTTTGTTTTTTGTTTATGAATGTTTAAACCAATCGTTTTTGGTGTTGTCACTTAGCTGTCTTATCATTTTTCCAGTTCATACTCATTTTTAGCTAGTAACACAATCCAATTCCTTAAATACATTTTAGAAGGCCAATGTAACTAGCTTCGGGACAACGTGCCCCCCTGTCTAACACCTCTTTCTATTTGTATTTTCTATCTTATCGGAGATTCGCCGTTTCAACACTTTATTTAGTTGTTCTTCCACTTTCTGTTGGTACGTGTCATTTTCTATTTTTAATATTTCAATTTTTATACTCTTCAGATTTACACTTTGTGCTCTTCGTTGTACACATGTTGTTCTGGTCTGAGAAATAAACTAGCAATTGACCTGTACTATTTTCAGTTTATATCGTTTGTTAATTTGTATGATTATTATAAAACCAACACCATCGTTTGAGCTGCCTTTGTTTTTTTTTAAGTAGAATTTATTTCCATTCTTTAATGTTACAGATTTCTAGCCTTTTTTACGTACTTCTACTCCTAGTATGTCCCAGTGTATTCTATTAAGTTCCTAATGTAGTACTATTATGATTTCCTCGGTTACAAACGAGTTGGCGTTAAATGTTGCTACAGCTGGTTTATATCCACTCCTTTTGACATCTGTATAATGAACGCTTGCCCCCCCCCCCACTCCCCAATCCATGGGGCTGGGCAGATTCCTGGGGTGAGATTTCGGCCGTGCCCGACCCGCCTGGGTAATAATTCCCTGTCCCATAAAGTTCCTTTTGCTTTTGTGCCCTGAGTATTGAGGAGGTTCTTGATCATAAATCGACACGCTGGCCTTGCGGGTTGGCGACTAAGACTAAGGAAATATGGGAGGGAACTATATGGTTTAGGAGTGGAATTCGAGTTTCTGGCATGTTGTTCCTTAGGGGTAGTAATTAATAAACATCATGGCTCGCCATGGGTCGCGTCCCTGAGGTAAACCTGTCCTATTACGGGATATAGGAGTACTTACCCGCTACCCTAATTTAAACTCACATTCCTTAAAATTCAATAGTCAAATACAGTAGTACTTATTCACAGGGTATTACTAAAACACTATTTCTCATTCTAATATTTCAACGCATAAATATTTATACATTCCAATATGCTTTTAAGTAATATTAAAACAATTAAAAATTCCAGTGGCGTAGCGTTTGTACCCATTTACATTATGTATTATGTATACACAACGAAATTTTTTCTTGTGCATACTCACGTTCATGTATTTCCAAAATACGTCTTACGCACAACCCAAGACTGTTTACTGTGGTACTAATGTAAGGTACTTTACCACGGTAATACATTTCTTATGCTTCATTTGTACCTTATAGTACAAACCCATATTAAGAATGTAGTGGCAACTTTTGGGTATCATACTCAAGAAGGACAAAACTGACATATGACAATATCTGCCATCATTACGAATATAGTTAAATTACATTTCTAGAATACTTATCTTCTAGTTTGTATTTGTTTGGACCCTATATTATGAAATCAAAACTTGCATACAAGCTAAGTAATGCCAGTTTCAAGTTATGCGTTAACAAAGTTAGCACCCACATGTGAGTCAGAAAGAACCAAGTCAACGCCGGCATCTAAAGATTTGAACAGGAATAATAAATCAGTCTTAAATCCATCACAGATTACGAAGTGATTTACGTGACGATTGGGTATATCTAAGTTAGTATGGCTACATTTGTGACATACCTAACAATGAGACACAGTACGTTATAATACCTACCAGCTTATTTCAAGGAAATAGCTCTGTAGAGCCTACTGGTGGATACCAAAGTTATATTGGATTGGCCCTTAAGATTATGACTAAATTGTACTGCTATCCATTTGTAACCACACCTGGGGTGGGTTATTTTAATTCTTGTCCTCGCTTTTACATCTCCGGTCGTGATTAAAGACTGTCACTACTTTGTGAATAAACTAAATAATATATTCTAACAGGTTATAACAAATTTATTCTGTTATAATAATATAAAATATAACAAATTCTAAAAATAAAACAATAAAATAAACAAACTTAATTAAATGTTGGAGTAAATAAAGAAACTGGTAGCGAAACTGGTCCAGGGGACTCGGCTGCCTCACGAATTATACGAGTTAGGATCGCCCTATAGGGATATTACTGTAACATATATCATTAAACGGCTGTGTTAATGTGCATAATTTTCATTACTAACATAGTTAATAAATTATTATGAACAGGTGATATCAGTGCAATTAGATGTGGGTAATCTGGAGTTGCGATTATTTACAGGTGAGTGTTGTATTTATATTTTTAATTATGTATGAAAGTTAGTGTGCTGGTCATAAGCAGCTGTCGGAGATTTATGTTTCTTTCCATTAAATAAATGGAACTCGGGTGAGGAATTATTGTCAGGAAATAATTATTATTACATTACGTATGAATAACATCACATCTGGAATCAGGGGTTTTATGTATGTCAGTTTGTCTTTATGTGCGTACAGGTCGGGGTTGTTTATGATTAGATTCAGTTGTCTGGAATGCTGGTAATAGGGAAACTATATACATACTGACAGGATATTCCGACAGGTACATGGGAAACTGTAACAGCGTCTTCGGAATCGAAACTACCGGTAACGTTTCCAAGGTTAATATCGTTAGGGGTAGCAGTACCTGTAGTACAAGTAACTAATTATTCAGGGCCTAACCTACATCATATTAAGTACTTCTCCTAGCTAATCATTTCGTACGCATCTCGGGGCTATTCACCACGATAGTACAAGTGATTTCGCTTTTCTCTTTTGTGCAGGACTCGTATCGCAAGAAATGGACAATTAGGGGCGTCAAGATATGTACTTCTACAGGGCATGATCTCCGGCAAACTAAGTACCTCATACACTTGTCGCGTTTATGCAGCTTTCTCGGGCGTCTCACCACCAAGAATGTTTTACATAAACGTGTGCATATATCACTAAGTGCAGGATGCGGGTCCGTATAGTAACATGGGCAAGAGATGCTGGTTAGAACTACTGGTCTGGTTACTGGTCAAAATAATGCTGCCGGTTTTATAAGAAGCGGGTGAAGAGAAAAGGTTAGGGAAGAAGTGTCGAGTGAGAGGAATCTGAATGAATCTGAATGAATCTCAATGAATCTGAATGAATCTGAATTAATCTGAATGAATCTGAATGAATCTGAAACAATCTGAATGAATCTGAATGAATCTGAATGAATCTGAATTAATCTGAATGAATCTGAATGAATCTGAATGAATCTGAATGAATCTGAATGAATCTGAATTAATCTGAATGAATCTGAATGAATCTGAATGAATCTGAATGAATCTGAATGATTCTGAACGAATCTGAACGAATCTGAACCAATCTGAACGAATCTGAACAAATCTGAACGAAACTGAACGAATCTGAACGAATATGAACGAATCTGAACGAATCTGAACTAATCTGAACGAATCTGAACTAATCTGAACGAATCTGAACGAATCCGGATGAATCTGTATCAATCTGAATGAATCTGATTGAATCTGAGTGAATATGAATGAATCTGAATGAATCTGAATGAATCTGAATGAATCTGAATGAATCTGAATGAATCTGAATGAATCTGAATGAATCTGAATGAATCTGAATGAATCTGAATGAATCTGAATGAATCTGAATGAATCTGAATGAATCTGAATGAATCTGAATGAATCTGAATGAATCTGAATGAATCTGAATGAATCTGAATGAATCTGATTGAATCTGAGTGAATATGAGTGAATCTGAATGAATCTGAATGAATCTGAATGAATCTGAATGAATCTGAATTAATCTGAATGAATCTGAATGAATCTGAATGAATCTGAATGATTCTGAACGAATCTGAACGAATCTGAACCAATCTGAACGAATCTGAACAAATCTGAACGAAACTGAACGAATCTGAACGAATATGAACCAATCTGAACGAATCTGAACTAATCTGAACGAATCTGAACTAATCTGAACGAATCTGAACGAATCTGAATGAATCTGTATGAATCTGAATGAATCTGATTGAATCTGAGTGAATATGAATGAATCTGAATGAATCTGAATGAATCTGAATGAATCTGAATGAATCTGAATGAATCTGAATGAATCTGATGAATCTGAATGGATCTAAATGAATCTGAATGAATCTGATGAATCTGAATGAAACTGAATGAATCTGAATGAATCTGAATGAATCTGAATGAATCTGAATGGCTCTCAGTCAGTACGCTAGGGATCTAGTATTTATAGCTAAATTGAATGGAGTGGGAAAGTAGTGGACAACTGATTACATTTATTAATAATGATAGAACAGTGTGGAACGAAATAGAAAATAAGCTTTGATAGGAACTATTTACTAGGATAGGAAAATTTATAGTAAGGATGTTCAGGATCATCACACATTCACAAATACAGAATCACAGAGATTGAATATAGCATGGACAATGTACCATTTGAGCCTTCAACACAAGAACTTTTGAATTTAATAATTTTCCCTACTTAAACGAGAGCATTGTCGTGATCAATATCTACGCACTTGTATCGATTGGTCGCAGATGATCGGAAGTGTTGTTCTTCCACTTAAATAGACACATCGTTTTCCTAAAGGTGGCAACGGCGAATTTAATCCAGTTTGACGGTTATCCGAGAGTTAGTTTCAACCGTTCATTTTATATTAAATTTTATCAAAACAATAGTGTTTGGAAATTGGAAAATAACACATCCACTCCCAAGAAGAATTAACCTTCACTATTACTAGTATCCACGTTTTGAAAAAAAAATATAAATACATTATTGTTACTTTAACTGGACATAATTTATCTCGGACACTTTAGTAGGAGAAAACAAGTACTTCACGTAACTTCAAATATACAAACCCTAGTTTGGATGAAAGTGTAGAATTTTTAATACAATACACAAACCAAATCGTTCTGATAAGTATGTTACAAATTTAGTCGACGTGGAGGTTGGAAGCTTTCTCGCAACAAATTAAGGCGCCACCTAGTACAAGCTTACCACACATGAATTATCATATCGCAGAACTTATTCTTATTCCTTTTTTATCTGATCACTTACTTTGATTGTCAGTGTTGACTTTAAGGCATAAGAAACAAGTAATTACAGATGATGTATTATCTTATCTAAATAGTTCACTCTGATTGGATTGCATAGATATATGTATTAAAGAAATGCTTATCACCTGACCTTTATACTCTTAGAAACTAGTTCCAATTTTAAAACTATTACGTAAAATCATCGTCTTGAAACGCAGTTGTTTATAAATAAAAATTTAATTAATTTAGACAACTCTAGAAACTACCTTTAATAAATATTAGTTTCGACTTATCTTCTAAAACTTTTGCAGCTGATTACCTACATGTTTTATTTTTTAACTAAGTTCTGATTTAATTATTATAACGATAACATACCTACAGAACTATATCACCCAGTAATTAAATTTATCTATTGTTTGAGATGAGTAAGAAGGTATGTACATACATGACCATACAATATGAAATCGTAAGACAATAGATAATTTGAAACGCATTTTGAATACCAATCTCTAGTACAATGGTGAAAATAGAACACTTCTATTTAATTAGAATCTCAGGACTGGCTAATTCTAACAAGTGCTACTATTCAAAGCAAATCCAAACCCATCAACGTTTAAGGCGTTGTCCACAATATTTAACTTAGCTAAACGTTATGTCATTTACTACAAATTCAAAATTTAGAACTTGCGCACTTCAGAATATATTTAGTAATCCTTTTAAAACGTTATGAGGTTGGTATAATAATATTTAAAAGTAATTAATTAACATTTATTTCAGTCTTTTAATAAAGTGAAAGGTAAGATTTCAAATACAGAATCGAACTAATCAGTAATGCTTCACTGGTTATCTTTAATTCGGTTGAACGAGCTTGACTTTCAGGGGTGAATGGTGACTAAAGCTTTATCAGCTTTCAAGACCAGATGTTCTAGAAGTTCTATCGTTTGATCTTGCTGTGATCATGTGTGGGTATTATCGTTGACTGAAAACTTATAGAGACTCGCGAAAGGGCAAGGCGTTTTGTGCATAAAATTTGCTCTGGCGGATAGGAGCGCTGAGCTCGCAAGTCGCTGCATTTGCTCCAGGAATTCTCAGTTACGTCTAGAACGTTACATGTGAAGCTTCGCTTATAACGTTGTATGCGTATACGCATTGGTACATCGCCCGCTAATTCGTTTAGAGAAGAGCAAGTAAAAATGAGTGCAGCAATAACGCGCCTTAAAACAAATCATTGTTGCTATTTATATTGCAAAGAAAATGCGAAAAAGAACAAGCATTTAAGTTTTTTCAAATTTCCGACAAAAAATGAAGACATTTTAAGTGAGTGGAAGCAAAATTGTGGAAATATAACTGTGTACCTAACGGATAATTCAGAGTTAGGTAATAAAGTCCTGTGTGAAAAGCATTTTATTTCCGATAATATAATCATTCAACAAAAGCGGAAAATTTTACGAAAGAATGCCGTGCCTATAAAATTTTATCAAGGTAAGTTTATTACTAGTTTGCTTATTCATTTATTTATTTTCAAAGTTAAATGTTATCTATTGAGGTTTGAACTTAAAATTGAAATAAAACTACATGGTAATTTTGTATAAATGCCCGTGATTTACGAGTATATATGCCATTTATACTTAAATATACCCAAGTTTGAACATTCAATAGACCCTACGGTTGGGCCGAAAGAAGCGCAATTAGGAAATATAATTTTTGGCAATTTATTGGGGGCGAATATTAGCGATAATTCGCCGCGCTATTGCTGATGTAAGACCTCAAGATAAAGGCAAACAGATGCATTTCACAGTAATAATTATATCCCCATTCTCGGGTCCGCCATGAGACATCTCTCCCTGGCGGTACTATATTAGGTTTTTTTGTCATATATGCTATATTTTACCTTTTCTCTGTAAAAATAATTGTAAATTTATGAGTAACAACATAAATTTCTTTACTATTTTCTAAATTTTAGCAGACAGTCAAGCCAACAATAAAGACATTCGCAAAAGACTTTTTTCTGACATGGATGGTAAGCTTATTAATTATCATAATAAACCGTAAATGTATAAATGCATTTTTTAGAAAACAATCCCGACATTACAAATGATTCACTATGTTCCAAAGAGAAAAGATCTCGTCAGATGGACACAATATCTGGTTTGTTTAAATTTTTCTGTTATTTTAATATTAAAGTTAATATTATTTTTTTAATATTCAGAGGTTGAAAGTAGATCATCAGAAGAATTTGTTTTAACACGGCCTATTACAACATACGAAAGAAATCGTTCAAAACATTTGTCCTCTCCATTAAGCACGAGAATTTCAAGAATCTCTTCCATAGCAAGTTCTCCTGGTTCTGTCGTGAGCGAGCGAGTTTTTAATATGCCATCTCCAAAAACATCATTTTTAAAGCAAAGAAATGAATTTCTTTCTGTTAAAATTGACATTTTAAAAAAAAAGCTAAGAGCAAAAAGTTACAGAGTTAATCGTTTGAAAAAGAAATCCAAGCTTATATCCGCAAATATTTTAAACAATTTGTTAAAAAACAAAACCTCTTTTGTTAACACGTTTATTAAAATGCAAATTTTTCATAAAAAAAAATCTAAATGGACAAAACAAGAAAAACAATTAGCGTTATCCTTGCATTACAAATCACCTGCGCTTTATAAATTCATGAGAGACAAGTTACAGTTTACCCTACCGTCAATTCGAACGATTCAGGATTGGATGTCTGTTGTTTACATTAAACCAGGTATCAAATCAACTTTAACGGTAAAATTAAAAGCAAAAGCAAGCGTAATGAAGGAGCATGAAAAATTGTGTGTCTTATTAATAGATGAAATTTCTCTCAAGAAAGAGGTACATTTTAATATAAAAGAAGATGTTGCAGAAGGATTTGAAGATCTTGGCCATCTTGGACGAAAAGGTGTGCCTGCTAATACAGCGTTAATGTTTTATATACGTGGCCTATTAGAAAATTGGAGACTTCCCCTTTGTTACGTTACGTCGGGGGGGGCCGTTAAGGGAGAAACAATTAAACAATTAATAATAGACGTATTGAAAACTTTGAAACATTGTACCCTGAATCCAAAAGTCATCGTCTGTGATCAAGGATCAAACAATCGGAAAGCAGTTTCATTATTAGGCGCTACAGTTGACAATCCTACATTTGATTTAGAAGGAATAAAAGTTAATGTCATTTTTGATTGCCCACATTTGCTAAAAAGTCTTCGAAATAATTTGATTAATGAGAAATTAAATTTTACTTACGGTGAAGAAGAAAAGCCAATTTCATGGAAAGATATACGAGAAACATATGAAATTGACCAAGCTAGCTCTACAACTCGAAGTTTATTAAAAATAACAGATAAACATATACGTCCCAATTGTTTCCAGAAAATGCGAGTTTTATATGCAGCACAAATTTTCTCTCACTCGGTAGCAACAACTGTAAAAACTTTGGTTGACACTAAACAGCTTACTTCAACCACAGCATCTAATACCGCTGAGTTTGTTCAGAAAATAGATGAAATATTTGACGCTTTAAACAGTCGATATTTGGGTGATAGTAGAAGAAACCGACGACCATTGTCTGTTTTTAATAATAACGCGGAAAACATTTTAAAGGATGGCCTTAATTTGTTTAGAAGTTTAAAAGTTTTTGAAAATGGAAGACTACGAACAAACATATATTTTATTCAAGGATTTCAACTTTCTATAAAATCAATTTTAATGTTGTGGGACGATTTAAAAACCAATTACGACATTAAATACTTATTAACTTCATTCTTGAATCAAGATCCGCTTGAAAACTTTTTTTCTGTAATGCGGACAAGAGGCGGTTATAACCCAATGCCCACTGTGCGTCAATTTCGAATTGCCCTTCAACATTACGCTAATATTCGGCTGCAAATTGCTGTGGATAATGGCAATTGTGACACAGACTTTGGGCGATTTTTAGACGTTTTAAGCAATGAGGAAAATGCACGTGACATTTACACCGCACAAAAAACTGCTTTGAATGTTGATAAAAATATGAACGACACAATAGTACCAGAAAATGAAGAATTTCAAGAAGATGATATACTTGAAGAAGTAATAGAAGAAGAAATAAAACCTGTAACTTTAGAAAGCACGACACAGGCTTATATGGCAGTTTTGTGCGCATAAAATTTTAAAAAAATTTGATTGCGAAATTTGCAAAAAATATTTATTGACAGAATGCGATTTAGTAGATTCTAATTATATATTTATAATAAATAAGGACTTTTCAAAATCAGGATCAGCAAAGTTTTTAAAGAAACCTTCTGTTTCATATTATAAATCTTTTGCCTTATTATTAGAAAATTTTTTTATTAATTTTGAAAAGTATAAATTCAAAAAAGAATTATCAAAAAAATGTAACGGAAAGATTAAAACCGTACTTAAGTAAAATTAATATTTGCAATTGCCATAAACAAATATTCTTTAACATTTTTATGAAAATGATGATGTACCGAAGTTTCAAGTGGGAAACAGAAAAAATTCGAAAATGTAAAAGTGATAAACAACAAAAACAAAATAGAAAATTAAGAATTCTCGAAAATTAATAATTATATTTAAAATTCATATCTTAAAAACATCGTTGTTTTATTAACATGTCTTTTTTTAATGTCATTATCTATTATACTTGAATAATGAAAATAATAATACATTGAATATAGTGAATATAGATTTAGACATGCAAGAGAAGAACGAGGAGGAAAATAGTGAGCTCTCTCAAAATGAGCATTTTGTATTATGGAAAGTGTCTGCGAAAGGTCACAATTTAAGTATACAAAATACCAAGTGGTGCTACTCATGGATGAAATGTCATGTAAAGCAAATGAAGAATACAACGACTATCTTGATCGTGTCGAAGGCATTGAGGGTCTTGGCCATTTAGGACGTAAAGATAAAGCAGCAAACAGTGTATCAGTATTTTATCTTCGCGGCCTTTTAAAGAATTAGGAAATCACCGTTCTGTTATTATGCATCTGCAGGAACAATCAAATCAAAAGACCTTCAAGATCTAGTAAGAACGGTCATAAAGAAAGTTCCAGAAGTAAAGTTATTCCCACGAATTATTATTTGTGATCAAGGCCCTGGAAATAGAGGAACCTTCAATTTACTGAAATGCTCTAAAGAAAAGCCTTTCTTTTATATCGAAAATCATAAGATATATACTGTTTATGACACACCGCATCTTTTGAAATCGCTTCGCAATAATGTTATGAAAAAGACTTTAAAACACATCCAGTGTTAATGAAGAAATAGAAAACCTCGATTTGGATACTCCGGAGGGTGTGGATGTTTCATGTAACATTGGAACTTCTAGGGCGGTAGACCTAGAACTTTTGAGCAATGGTTATGTCGCTGGATATGCAGCAAATAAATTAATAAACAAAAATAAATGTAAACATTGCAAAATGTATATGCTATAATCTGATGATTCTCCCATTAGCAAGCAGAATTACATATCTTTTACAAAGATTTTGGTGTTAAGAATAAGTTACCTCACAAGACCAAAAACTGAATTTTATAATGAAGTTTCCATTTTGCTACGTCAATTATCAAAATTAATTGTTGTACACAAAACCTCAATCAATTTAAAAGAAATTATTTTAAAAGAATTGCAAAAAAACGTTTATTTAAACACGAATGTGTCCTATCACATCAATGACATTAAATTTATTGTTTAAAGTTATGATTAAGCGTTTTTTGAAATTTCTTTCGGAAAAATTGCGAATGAACAAATCTGAAACTAAA
Organism: Vesta saturnalis; assembly: GCA_036346205.1. Taxonomy (NCBI): domain Eukaryota; kingdom Metazoa; phylum Arthropoda; class Insecta; order Coleoptera; family Lampyridae; genus Vesta; species Vesta saturnalis. Next base: position 374,826 of record JARFJB010002026.1, on the reverse strand, counting down.
ACTAAAAAAATTCGAAAACTGTCCGCGAAGTGACAAAAGAATATTAATAAAAATTAATTTCACATACCTTTAAACATTTAGTGTTTATGTATAAGATAAAGAAGGACTAGTGAAAGTATAAAACAGTATTGTGAAGTTGAAAAAAGTTATAAACTTAAAGAATAACTACTTTTCTAAGCCTGTAAGGTGAAATTAACATTAAAAATATGATTTATAACTATTGACAAAAAGTAAGGTTAGTGTAAGATAGAGCAAGAATTAATGAAAATAAAGCATAAAATGGGACGTGAGGCCAAAATCAATTATAATTGTGAAAAACAGTGAGCTACCCTTAATTTCAGACAATGAGCAATAGTAAATATGTGTTTATGTGATAAAACCAGATTTTTAGGTTGTGTTCTTAGTTTGTAGACGTTCCTTGCAAAAGGCAGTTATGTAAAATAGGTGTCACAGAATGTAGTATTGATCCTTAAATATGTGGAGATCCATTATGTACCTGAAAAACAGAAAATATTAGAAAAATGTAAATATAGGTAGTAAAAGTGTAGATTGGAAAGTAAGTGTCAGAAATAGGACGTATGAGATGTCTATGTATGCGGATTTTAATCAGGAACTCAAAAATGTAATTGGAATTCAAATCCACAGTAGTTTAGTTTGTAGACAGTGGGGTGCAGAGGAATGCGGCGAGTGAGATAGTCATATAGCACAAAGTTTTACATTATCGTTGCACCTCTTAATGATTTTTTACTCAATGGTTAAGGGCATATATAATGACAGAACGGGAGAAAGTATGTGCTGTAGCATTTGATGAAATATCTGTAAGGCAACATTTAGATTTTGACGAAGTGCATGATCTAATTGAGGGATATGAGGACTTGGGATTTTTGGGAAGAAATCCAAAAGTAGCTAATAGTGCGCTAGTATTTTTAGTTCGTAGACTATTGGATAACTGGAAAATTTCTGTGGGCTATTTTGTTTCAGCGGGACCCGCTAAAGGCATGGAATTAAAAAAATATTATTGTCAATGTGGTGAAGACATTGAGAAACACCTCCTTAAAGCCTTTACTACTATTTTGTGACCAAGGGACTAATAATCGCTCCGCATTCAATTTGCTTGGGGCTACGGCGAAATGTCCAGAAATAATTATTGATGGGGAGAGTATTTTAACCTGCTATGCTACGGTGACCATACGTACTTATTTTAGTAGGACAGTACTTTCTTTTCTGCCAGTGTCCTAAGGTCCTTAATAGAAGCATGAAGTACACTAAAATGTACTTTCTTTTTCTTGAAGATGCAAATATCGCAAATAGGTATACCAAAATATTTATTTTTTATTTAAAAAGAATGCTTATCGGTGATTCACTGATCATGATGCAATAACGACGTTAAGAAGTTGTTGAGAATGTTCGCGTAGTTTGTTTCCCGAACGTTCCAGTCCGCCCTCGATTATCCTAGACGCACAGCCCAGAATGCTCCGCGACTGGAACGTGCGAGAATCGAAGCGAAGTTTAGCGAGCCGCATATAAATAGCGACAGCGCTCGGACTAAGACTAAACAAGTTCAATTCTACACGAGTTCTACCGTTCGACAGCAAGCGAACATATTATTTGTTAATTGTTTTTGTTGAATGCAGTCTGGTTTTCTGTGCTGGTTTCGCTTACTAAAAAGCAACGTCGTTTGATTTCAGTTACCTACTTGTGCATTATTTGCGTAAACATGGCACCGCCTCGAAGAAAGTGTCATTTTAATTTGGAGTTACAGAAAGAATATCCGTTTATGAAAATAAAAAATAAATTGAGTCCGCATATTGTGTACTGTGAAATTTGTAGAAGTGATGTTGATATTTCCAACAGTGGTCGCAGCAATATTAAGGCTCATCTAACCAAGAAAAAGCATACATTAGCTGCAAATACGAAGTCTAAAAGCGCTACACTAAACACATTTTTTCAAAAGTGAAAACTTCAGCTCTGAAAATATGTTAATTGCAGCCAAGGAAGGTACTTTCGCGTATTATACGATCAAGCATCAGCAGAGTTTTAGATCTTTGGATTGCACATCAAAGCTAATAGCGAACATGTTTGAGCCCAAATTTATGGCAGCTCGAACCAAAACTGAAGCCATTGTAAAAAATGTTTTTGCTAAAGAATCCCAGTTGCGATTGGAACTTGATCTACACAAAGCACATTTTGTTAGCATCATGATCGATTCGTCCAACCACAAAGAAATTAAAATAGTACCTTTGTTGGTGAGATACTTTAATTGTGAAAAGGTATTCAAGTGAAATTACTTCAGTTGCAAGACTTACCTGGTGAAACATCAGAACAGTTAAATAGTTATGTGTTTAATACTTTGAAAACCCACAATTTAGTGGACAAGTGTATTGGATTAGCTGCTGATAATACCAATACAAATTTTAGGAATGAAAAGAAAGGGAGTGAACAACCTATTTGCAAAATTGAATGCTTCTTGTGGCAAACCTCTGGTTGGCATTGGTTGTGTTGCACACATTTTGAACAATTGCGTACAAAATGCTACGGACGTCTTACCAATTGACGTTGAGGTTATTGTTGTTAAGTTATTTAAGCATTTCTATATTTATACAGTGAGAGTAAATCTACTTAAACAATTCTGCGACTTTGTTAATGTTGAATACAAAAAGATGTTATCATTTTCTAAAACAAGATTTTTAAGTCTGATGCCCGCAATTGAACGAATTCTACAAATGTACGAACCGTTGAAAGCATACTTTTTGTCTATTGAAAATTGTCCAATGATTTTGAAGCAATTTTTTGAGTGTCGCATCAGCGAAATTTGGATGTGGTTTGTACACTACATTGCTTCTATGTTTCACAAAGTCATATTAAAGGTAGAGGGTGACAAAATATGCGCAACAGAGGCCGCTCTAGAGTATTTCGATCTTCAAAATAAGCTTGAAAATCGTTTGAATGAATTATTTTTGCCGCTTAAAGTAAGAGAATCCCTTTTACAACTTGACAATTGGGAAGGTAGTTTAAACTATCGAGATGACTTCATCTCACAGGTTAGATTATTTTATTGAAATTGTGTGAGTTACTTAAAGAATTGGAGTACACATTTAAATGAATTAAGGCTCTTTGAATGGATAAATTTGAGAAACCAAGTTTCATGGAATCAAATTTTGTGTTCATGTGCTACTTGGGTTCGACACTGAATGAGGACGAACTCTTCGATGAAGTTAGTCTATTACAAGCTAAACTGTCAGAAGATAAAATTGCCGAGTGGAACTCGAAAAATATAGCTACCGAAGATCGATGGGTTGAAGTATTTAAATGGAATCAAGGGTCTGGATCAAGTGAAGATTTCAAAAATTGTGAGATTTTGTGTCAGTTTATTTTTTGTCTTCCTGAAACAAGTGCGTCAATTGAGCGACTATTCTCTAATATTAATAACTACTGGAGTGCAGAAAAATCGCAAATGAAAATATCGACACTAGAAGCTGTGATGAAAGTGTACACAAACTTCGATGAGACTTGCAGTGAAATGTTCCAGTTTTTGAAGACCAGAAAGCAAATTTTGGAATCTATCCTAAGCTCTCAAAAATACGATTGGCACAAAGGTGACCCCACTGATGGCGTTGCAGGCACGTCAAAATAATTAATAACATTACACATTTCTGCCAGAGTATTTTATGTGTTTGTATTTTTTCTAATATAGGAATATAGGTACATATATTATGTATATGCATGTGTCATTAAAAATTATTTTATTTTTTATTCTCATTTTGATGCTTGGCTATGTCACCCTACATTTAGTTCTTTGATTTGTCCGTTTTTATCTATTCCTAATACAACTTTTTGTTACTTTTTATTTCTGTACTTATTTTTCTGAAAATAAATATGGTCACCCAAGCTATGACGCACCGCATTTAATGAAGAGCTTACGCAATAACTTTATGAATAGCAAATTACAATTTATAGTAAGCAAAGAACGCGTTGGTTGGAACGACATTTTAGAAACTTTAGAAATTGATTCGAGAAGTAAAACAACTCGAGCTATGTATAAGATTAAGGACGAACACCCGAATCCGAACAGTTTTCAAAAAATGTGCGTTAAATATGCAGCACAAATTTTTTCCCACACGATGGCTTCTGCTATGAAATCGGCACATCAATTAGGACAGCTCAAGAGTAGGACGGCTTTTCCTAGTGCTACATTTATCGAAAATGTAAACAATATTTTTGACGCATTAAATAGTCGTGTTTTAAGAGATGTTAATCTTTATAAACGTCCCCTGTCCATTTTTAATGCTAAAACTGAAAGTGTCTTAGAGCGTCACTCTAGTAAAGTGAATGTCGTAGGTTCAAATTTTACTCGAGTTAAACTTTTTATTTATGTAGTTAATAAAATTAATAATGACTTTTAATGTGATCTTTATTCTGAAATACCCTGTAAACTAAAGTAAATTTTTTTATGAAGTGAGGCTTGTTTATTAAAGCATTTTTTTTAAAATTTTAAATACTTTAATTTCTAGTTTTCTATATGCAATTACAAGGTTTTATTGACGTGAAAACCAATAAACAAGTATATAATTGATATAAGGAAACATAAATATTTATATACTCAAAATCGTTGATAAAATTAATGCGTGCCTTATTATGAATTACCCTGTATACGTAAATTAAAGTAAATTTTTTAATGAAATGTTTATCAAAGCATTTTTTTTTTGTTTTAAATACTGTAATTTATATATGCAATTACAAAATTTTATTGACGTGAAAACCAACAAAGAAGTATATAATTAATAAGAGGGAATGCCCTGTATACGAAAATTAAAGAAATTTTTGAATGAAGTGAAACTTGTTTATCAAAGCATTTTTTTTTATTTTAAACACTTTAATTTCTATTTTTCCATACGCGATTACAAAGTTTTATTGAGGTGAAAACCAATAAACAAATATATAATTAATAACAGGGAACATATAAATATTTATATACTTAAAATCGTTCATAAAATTAATGTGATCTTTATTCTGAATTACCCTGTATACGTAAATTAAAGTAAATTTAGTTATGAAATGTTGATCAAAGCATTTTTTTATTTTAAATACCTTAATTTCAATTTTTATTCAATTCAATTATATTTTATTGATGTGACAACCAATAAACAAGTATAATTAATAACAGGGAACATATAAATAATTATACTTAAAATCGTTCATAAAATTAATGTGATCTTTATTATGAAATACGCTGTATACGTAAATCCAATTTTATAATGAAGTGGAATTGTTTATCAAAGCATTTTTTTTTATTTTAAACACTTTAATTTCTATTTTTGTATATGCAATTACAATGTTTTATTGACGTTAAAACCAATAAACAAGTATATAATTAACAGGGAACATGTAAATTATTTATATACTTAAAATCGCTAATAAAATTAATCCTCGAATCATTTCTAATATAAAAGAGGCGACGGTATCGGTTTCTTGCGATGTTTGTATAAATGTTATTCATTCAGCGATAAAATTTCATATCACATGCAAACTCTGTTTACGGACGATGGTGTCACCACTACACAGTAGTTTAGTTTGTGGATAGTGGGGTGCAAAGGAACGCGAGAAGTGAGATAGCCATATAGCACAAAACTTTACGTTACATTGCACCTCTTTATGATTTTTTACTCAATGGTATTATATACATAAATAGAAAAATTTGAACAAACCAACTTTTGCTTAATTTTAGATCAAAAATTTACAATGTATTATAAATTTTCTGATCATTTATGTCCCGTGTGATATGGTCGTTAAGTAGTATTATTAAACCAAACATGTTATTCAGGAATAAAAAATGTTAAACCTTTAAAGGTATTTTAAGACTTGCCTTAGATTTTAATTAAAGAGACAATTTTATTACTTTGACAAAGAAGCAACAAGTATTTTATTTAGGCGTGGAAATGTGACGCCGTATTAGTTACGAACAAATAAATCAGTAAACGAAAAAGTTTATAGATTTCTGCTTATGTTTCAAATGCAGTGACCTCCAATAAAACAATTAATATGAGCCTCTGTAGTGAAGTTACTAGGTTTCTGCTACTATATTCCAAATTGCTCTTAACTCCACTGCTCAGTACATAAATAGCAATCATTTTTATTTTTCTTTGGGTTATATCTGTTTTCATAATTGTTCAATTTATAACAAAATAATATATTCATTTTATTCGAACAGAGAGAACGTTAATCATATTTTTTATTGGTAAATGCCAATTTAAGTGTAAAAACCAGACAAAAACATGTGAGAATGAAACTTCTGGAAATATAAGTGTGCAAAATTTATTCACTGATTTGTGTATTTTATTTTCTATATGTGTCTTCTCTTGATTGCAGTTTTAAAAACGTATCATTCCGGATTTCCTAATCTGCGCAGTATGAAAGCATTTACTTGTATAATAAATACAAATATAATTATTAATCTTTAACTGCAGTACTAAAAATTGACATACATCGAAGCAAAAGTATGCTATACAAATATGTGTTCGCTTCTAATGAAAGTCGCCTCTAGGATATTAGTGTCTTGTTGCTCTAGTAGCGCATTTCAGTAGGGGAGAGTTGGGTAAAACGGGATACTATGGTAAAACAGGATACCCAGTTTAATTTAAAAATAGGTAGTTCCATCTATCTGGTGATGGCTGAACTAATTTATTAAAGTGTGAGGTTAAACTAAATTGATTTCACCTATATTAAGAAGTTGATTTTTAATTCTTCGTGTAAAATTATTTGAAGGTGAGTGGATTTAAAGAATACTACATTTATTTGCTATAGGTATTTACAATAGTTTCCCGTATTTTGCTTTTTTTAATTATTAAAATATGAACAAGTTTCGTAATGCACTGTTGGGTAAAACGGGATACAGAGTGGTTGGATAAAACATGATGATATCCCATTTTACCCTGCCACATCTATATAGTATTGCTTGTATAATTTTATATTTAAAATTATTTCTTTTTTATTTTTGAAGAGCAATGGGCAAGTATAAAAGAAAAACGGAAAGGCAGAATTGGGACGAGGACAGTATGCGTAAGGCTGTTGAAGAAGTACTAGAAGGAAGAATGGGGTATCTCAAGGCCTCTAAAGAATATGGGGTTCCTCGTACGACCATTAAAGCACGGGTGAAGAAAGTTTGGAGGGTGTTCTCAACAGGGAGGAGTCTGCCAAAAAAGGACTAGGACGTAACAAAACTGTTTTCACCCCGGGTCAGGAAGAGGAGTTAGTCGAACACATTTTGTCCATGGAAGCAAGGCTATTTGGCTGAACTCGTAACGAATTAAGAAGTTTGGCAAATAGATTTAACAAAAATAGAAAGAAAGCCGGTAAATCTTGGTTATACAGCTTTTTAAGCCGGCATCCGAAGATCAAACTTCGTTCACCTGAGCCAACATCACTTGCGAGGGCCATAGGTTTCAATAGGTCTGCAGTTGAAAGGTTCTTCAATCTGCTATGTAAAACAATTGAAAAACACAAAATACCCCCTGATCACATCTATAATGTCGATGAGACGGGTATTATGACAGTGCTAAAAAAAACGATCGAGATGTTTGTCGTTGTGCGGAAAACGACAAGTTGGCTGTTTGTCTTCAGCAGAACATGGAGTTTTGGTAACGGTGGAGATCTGCATGAGTGCTACTGGTATATTTATGTCACCAATGTTCGTCTTCCCAAGAGCTAGGGCGAAGCCAGAGCTCCTGGATGATGCTCCTCCTGGAAGCACAGCTCATTATCATCCATCAGGGTGGATGCAGAAAAAAATATTTTTGAGCTTTTGCTTCTTGATGGGCACGCTACCCACACCAAGAATCTGGAGTTGATTCAAAGGGCTAGGGAGAACGGTGTTATGTTACTATGTTTTCCGACGCATACAAATCACCGCCCACAACCTCTGGACGTAAGTTTTATGTCACCACTCAGCACATACTACAGTTCAGAAGTACAAAGATGGATGCAACGGCATCCAGGCAGGCTTATTACCATATCTCAAATAGGTAAACTTTTTGGAAATGCCTTCATGAAAGCTGCTAGTGTTCAAACAGCGGTAAGTGGATTTAGGAAAACAGGTGTGCATCCTCTAAATCCAGAGATATTCCCAGACTGGATGTTTGAACCAGCCGAAACTACAAATAGACCTATAGAAGACAATACAAATAGTCAAACTATAGATAACGATAACCTGTTACCTGAAATTACAAATTCTTCGCCAAGAACATCATCCATGCCATCAGCAAGAACACTAACGGACACACCACCGAAAATACCACCGAGAACACCACCAAGAACACCACCAAGAACACCACTGAAACCTTTTAACACCCTACAAAAAATTCAAGCACGAAATCAAGAATATACTGAAAATACCTTAAACACACAAGATACTACTCCAGGTCCAATTCCCGAGAAGCATTTTTATGGGAATGGCTCTCCTTCATGTTCCCACAGCACTGAGAATTTTGTTGTATCGCCAAAACAGGTTGTTCCACTCCCTTAGTCAGAAAGAAAAATTAATCAAAACGACAGAAGAAGGGATAAAACTGCAGTGTTAACATCGACGCCATTCGAACTCGAAGACAGTATCAAAGAAAGCTCCGCAAAGAAGCCAAAATTAACCATCGATGATGCGGAAAAACTGAATAAAAAAGATAATGCAAATGCAAATAAGAAGACAACTAGAAGAAACATAAAAGCAAGAAAAACAATACACGAAAGTAGCAAGACAAACAAATGCCAATAAACAAAAAATTAAAAGAAGGAAGCAGACTGAAGACACTGAAGATTCGAGTTCTGAAGAAGAAAGCGAAGAAGCAACATGCATATTTTGCAGTGAACTTTATTCGAATTCTAAGTCAGAAGATGGTTGGATAAAGTGTCCGCATTGTCAAGGTTGGGCCCATGAAGCGTGTGCAGGAGTGGGAATCGACAACGATGAAGTTTTTATTTGTAACTTTTGTCAATAATAATAATGATAATAATGTAAGCTTTGTTTGTGAATGTTCCTTTGTTTAGTTTTTTTAGAATACACTAAAAATCATTTCTCGTAAGAAAATTTTATTTCGTACTTCTTTTTATTTTTTGTTTATCTACAATAATTATTTTGAATTCCTTATGCTGTCTCCTGAAGGATAAACGTTATGAAATCTGCAATAGAGTAAGTATCCCGTTTTACCCACCTAGTAGGGTAAAACGGGATAGTTGCAACGTAAATAAAGCAATGTATATTTCTCTGATATATCATCTAATTTTTCATAAATGATCATTGCAATCAGAAGTGCAATTACTAGTGAAATTAGAGGTAAAAAATTGTCCTTTGCAGTACTTTATTCAAAAAGTTATAAGGTCCTAAACACTAAGTATTCCGTTTTACCCAACTCTCTCCTACCTATGGAGATGATCGAGGTTTGATGTAAGTAATACAGGATTCTACCGTAGAATTTTTATTTTAAAACGATGCTGTATGTCTAATACTCGAATATTTCTATGTACTATATATCAGGCAAATGAAAACCCGATGAATTTCAAATATTATTTTTAATATTTTATAAAAGATTTTATGTAAGTGCGCCGGCTTTTCTCGGCGAGCTCATCATGATAAACAGACCGATTCGCGGATTTGCAACTTTGCCTATGTGAAGAATTGCCTACACACGCAGTAAGTTGCTGGCGAAATCGCACTATATGGAAAACTAGTCCAGACTTCGGCCTGGCAGTGGGCAACGACACTCACTGCGGTCACGACGCGACGAATGTATAGTTATAGTTCAGTTTTCAGTATTTTAGTAGTGCTTTGCAAATAAGGTAGCGCGCTTGCCTTTGCATAACTTTCAGGCCAAAAATTAATTGATATAATTCTAATTTTAGCGAAAAATGGACAGAAGAATACTTTTTCATTGAACTGAACAGTTATGCTTTTTATTGAATTTGCCGTGAATCTGTAAATGTTTTTAAAGAATTTGTAATGATCCTGAAAATCCTTACTATCAATTTTGCTATTCTCTGACATTCGACACTCCTTCCCTAACCTTCTCCCTTCACCCACTTCGTATAATATATTTTACCCTGTACCTGTAATACTATCCTGTCCCGCAGCTAGACTAGCCGGACAAGTATCCTGACCAACAACTAGTAGCCTGATCCGCATCCTGACAAATAACTATTAGCCTGACCGGTATTCTTACTAAGATTTGAACCCCAAATTTGACCCACAAGGTAAACCTTTTTTTCTAATGCTCGCAAGTAAATCGGGTTCTAAAATGTCGACCTAAAAGACAAAATTCTTTTTCCTTCCAAAACTTAAATAAATGTAAACGTTTCCCTTTCCCAAATGAAAAATCTTTCATTTTCGGAGACGCTGAAAGAAGGACACAAATATACAGCCGCTAAAAAGTCGTGCTAATAATAAAAAATTTGTTAATACACATGATGTGTTGTACACAATCCAAAAATAATCATATCATAAATAAACATGCATTTGACCGGAAATTAAGTTTCCAGAAAATGATTTTCGGAAATACCACTCGGTTTGCCTCTTTTCTTAATTTAAGTACATACATTAATTTGTAGCAACTACTAGAAATAAGCAAAAGCAAAAGAAAAATGACTGCCAAAGGAACGTTCTCCGAATACAGTTCAAGATACATAGTACACAGTAAAGAATTTGCAAATAATGACCCAAAATTGTACAGATAGAGTAATAAGTTGAGACAGTTAAGTCCTAAACGGTTAATTATGTCATTTGAGGAGTGCGTACAATGAATTAAAGGAAGGTGAAAGGATACGGTAGTAAGTGATTCAATGCTTTTATATTCCGTAGAGTGAGTCCATGTGAGGAATAAAAAACGTTCTGACCATTTATCGGGTAAAGATTGTTACCCTAGTGGTGATGCAGCAGTAAGGTGATGGATAGAAAACCTCAGTCAACATGAAGGTATATGGAAATCTTCCACAGAATTGATATAAATTTAAGTTATCGGTTTATTACCAGTTCTGTGCAACTCCGTAAGGTCTCATGCGGACACAATGAATTGGTACTAATGCCTTCGGCTAGTAGATCGGACGAATCCGAACATTGGTTTATTGGTTGTATGTCTTCGATCGCTAACAAACAAAAAACAGGTATTACTATCCAGTAAGAAGATTTAAGAGATAGCTTACCCAATCTTACAACGAAAAATTGTTTTGCATCCGCAAATAATTGCGAGCAACAAAATTTCGCACAGAAATTGTTCAGAAAAGTTCAAAATATGTTTTGTTGCAAAACAACTCTTCTAACTACATCCGAAACACCTTCGACTTTAGCAACTTTAGACGAGCTCAAAAATTTTCAGGGCATCCCACCCCCTAGCGAGAGTTCCCTAAACTACCATAATAACTTTACATATTTATCCACACATTATGTATAACATTCTTAGTGGTCAAAATCCCCGACAAAGGTGCATAAACGTGACTAGTGTCCTTAGTTTGCCCCAGAAAAACTAAAGATTTCTAAGACAAGAATCACCCTTTAATCACTATAAGACCCTCTTCACAAAACATTAAAACTCGTTCATTGATACGATGCTTTTGGCAGTGCCAACGCCCCGAGATCGGTACTGAATGATTGTTGAAGGAAGGAGTTAATTAGATGGAGGTTATTCCTGAATAATTAGAAGCTTCTACTTAACAGAAGGCTCCCTTAACGATACTAACCCTTTAAACGTTGCCCGCAGTTTCGACTATATTACCGTTCCCCAAACATCACTCACAATATCCTGCTAATATTCTTGTATTTACCCCAGTACCAGCATTCCAAATAATCTCACTAATTACCCGGTTTAATTAAAAAATCCAGACCTGTATATACAAATACGTGACCTGTGTATAGAATTCCAGTTTCTTGTTACGATTTTATTCATAAGTAATTTACTAATAACTATTACCTATTAATAAATCCTGACCTAAATTCAATTCATTTAATTGAAATAAACAAGTAATACCGGACCGCTGATTATTATCAGCATACTAACTTTCGTACCTAATTATAAATGTAAATACAACACTCGCCTGTAATAACTCTTATAAGCCTGACTTCACGTTACACATATTTAATTACAATGATATCACCTATTCATTACCTTTAACCTTTTTAGTAATGAAAATTGCCCGTATTACTAAAATATCTGTTTAATTATATACTTACAGTAATATAAATAGAGCGCAATCTGAATTCGCAAGGCACGGGGTACCACAGTGGTTTAACTACCAGGGGCCACTAAAATTCGTTTTTAGTTTCAAGTTTATTTAGTTAATCCAGTTGGTTTATTTTATTGTTACCTTTTAGAGTTTGTTTTATTTTATATTACTGTAACAGAATAAATTTGTTATAACCTGTTGAGATTTATTCACAAAGTAGTGACAATATCTAATCCCGATCCGACAAGCAGATTAAGCGCAACAAAGACAAAAAATAGATTTGTACAGGCGAGGATGGCGTTGCAAATATAATTAAAACTAGATTATATTCATAACCATGCAAGCAAGTATGATTCCTATCGTGATATGTGACTAAGTTTTGAAGGAACGTCTTTCAACCCAACAAAAGTTAGTTTAAAAGGCTTAAATTCAGCTGAGAGTGATAATGAAAGCTAGTTATGTAGTATTCAGTTTAACTGCTAAGATGTTGAAACCGTTTTCTATTCGAGGTGCATCAAACTGTTATCAGATACAGTTACCGAACAAACTAACTGAAAAATAAATTTCCTGGTTTTAGATTTTGTTTCCTGGTAATGGACGAAAGTGACACGGCATAGTTTGGCATTTTCATCAGATGCATTGATGACGATTATAATTTCACTAAACAAATGGCTGCGTTAGTTCCGGCACAACAACATCCAGCGATTTACATGAAGCAACGAAACAAACGTTATCCCGATTTTCAGAGAAAGAGAGGAAGATAAAATTGTTAGAAGATGCTGTTGCTATAAAAAATACCCGTTTATTGAAGTATCGCCGCATCATAGATCAGGAAAACTTATGGGGAAAAGTTTTAAACGGATCAAGGCATTTGAATCATCACCAATTTTAGGAATTTCTCAAATGTTGTGATGCTGAATATGGTGCCATCGTTTACTTTTCCGAAGTCAGATGGCACAGTCGGAACAGATGTTAAAAGATTTTATGATTTACGAAGTGAAATTACGAGAACTTTATGATATGGCGCATTTCAATGCTTTGGCTGAACATAATCCTTTGAATAGACAGAAATCCCAGTCTTAGTTCTCTATTTGGTACAGGAATTTGAACAACAATTTCAGAATTTTCGAATGAATAAGCATTATTTTAGTGTGGTTCACAAATCTATTTTCGGTACAAATAAAAACATTGACACCAGTCTGGGAGACACTGCCGCAACTTTAACTCGCTCCATTTTTTATTCTGTTATTAATGTAATGTTTTCCGTCTATGTATTCCTTAATCATAATCTTTTGAAAAACACTCTAAAATTTCAATTCTCTCATGCCCATACATTTGGAGAAAATAACTTGTAAGTATAACTGCAACATTTGTGTGTCTCCTGGACACTGCGCGAGGAAGAACGTAACATATTTTTAAATAAACTTACGTGATGTATTACACAAACCTTGAACGATATTTGTTTATTTTTTCGAATGGTTATGTTGAACTTGCATTCTTATTTGAAGCAGCATATATTTTAGTCTGCAGAGTACATTAGAATCGTGTACATGTAAGTACATTTCACATATTTGAAACAATTTCAATTTTTAATTCAAATAAGTTTGTCGCCTGCGATACAAGTTAATGGTGTTTTTCTTAGTGTATTAGATACTGTTGACGCACAAAGTTATGGCGAGTACCAGCAAATACGAAGCTAGTCGCCCAGTTACTCAAAATGAACTTGAGTTTTTACTTCAAGAAGCTGTAGCTGAAATCGAAGAAGGACGAAATCTACCACAGGACTTAGATAATGAAATCGGGAAAGACCATGAGAGCTATAGTGAACACGACAGTGATTCAGAATATGAAGCAGAAAATATTGAAGAAGTGGATATAGGAACATCATATGAAAATTTATATACTGGAAAGGACAAGATATTCAAATGGGCAAAGAATCCTCCAGCATCATCAAAAACACGACAACAAGATATAATTACACATTTACCAGGATCTATTGGTGAAGCTAGAAATATTACCGACTATTTAGAAGCGTTTAAAGTGTTATTTTGTGATCATGCTATAAACATTTTGGTAGAAAACACAAATATATACATAAACACCAAAGTGGTAGGTCAATATGCCAGATGTCGTGATGCAAGGAATGTGACTAACGCAGAAATGGAGGCATTTCTAGGATTTTTAATAATGTCTGGTGTTTTGTGGAGTTCACATCTCACTTATAAAGATCTGTTTGCTAAAGAAGACATTGGCCATCATTTTTTTATCTCTATAATGTCTTACAACCGTTTTCTATTTATTCTCGCATGTCTTCGTTTTGATGACGTGCGCACACGGGTTGAGAGACTGAAACAAGACAAACTGGTCCCCATTCGACAGTTATTTGATACAATTGAGGACAAGTGTTGTAGTGTGCCCAGCGAGTATGTGACTGTCGATGAACAATTGATCGGTTTTCGCGGACATTGCAGTTTTAGACAATATATACCTTCAAAACCCAATAAATATGGTTTGAAGGTATTTGCTCTGGTCGATGCTAGAACTTTTTACTGTGTCAAAATGGAAGTGTATGTTGGCAAACAACCGGACGGCCCATTTGCTCTATCAAATACTCCTGAAGAAATCGTACGTCGCCTCATTATGCCCATAAATAGAAGTAGTAGGAACGTCACTGTAGATAACAGGTATACAAGTATACCTTTAGCTCAAAATTTATTGCAAAATCATAAGCTAACACTAGTCGGAACCATTCGTAAAAATAAGAAGGAAATTCCTCCGGAGTTTCAAGCTACAAAAGATAGAGAAATGTATTCAACAAAATTTGGATTTACAAAAGATATGACACTAATATCGTATACCCTTAAAAAAAAACAAAGTTGTTTTGTTATTATCGACACTTCACCATGATCAGTCAACAGGTGAACAGAAAAAGGCAGAAATATTGACCTTCTATAATAGCACAAAGGGTGGTGTAGATACAAATGATAAATTGTGTGCTACATATAACGTGGGTAGAAGAACTCGAAGATGGCCTGTAGTATTATTTTTTCACCTTGTAAATATAGCAGCAATAAATGCGCGTATTCTATGTGTAGCTAATTCTGGACAGTCCTGTGAAAGAAGTGCTTTTTTGAAACAATTGTCGAGAGAATTAGTGCGGCCTTTTCAAGTATTACGTGTACAAGATACCCATATTCCAAAATCAATTCGTAAACGTCTACGAGAGGAGCTTGATATACCCCAGGAACCAATAGCCGAGCCACCTTCAGGTCAAAGAAAGAGATGTGCGTTTTGTCCGTATTCAAAACACAGGTCAAGTAAACAAATATGTGCCAAGTGTTACCATAATGCAAGCGGAGAGCACTTGAAAAATGTATGTGTTGAGTGTTTTGAATAGTAAACAAGCAACCGCTGTTTATTGATGTTTTCTGATAATAATTATATGTGTAAACATTTGTATGATTTATTATGATTATGACATGTTTTATGCATTGAACTCGACTTCAAATAAATACAAGCAATGATGTTTATATCTGAATTATGATTAGATATTACAGAATTATATGTTACTATAAAAATGTTGCTTAGACTTAATGAATTTCCAATATCTTCTTTTATTTCCTGAAAATTTCTTTATTTATATACACTGTTTATTTTTGTATTTTTAGTAATCTTAAATTTGTTATTTATGTTAAGGTAAGTCTAATAACCATTATTAAAATCATATTGAACTTTTATTAACCGAATATATTCAATATAGGCGCGTACAAATAGTATTTTGCCCGGCAGTGTCTCGGAGACACTGCGCGAGCGTAAAATAGTAGCAGTTTTACGCGAGTAGTTAAAGGTTAATTACGCAATCTTCAGGGCATATCTTTTCGGCAGGACTCACACATCTTTTAAAAAATTTACCACACTAAAAGTAAGACTCGAAATAAAATATCTAATGAACATATGGAGAACATATTCAGAATTTCTACTAAATCTATTGCACCAGATATCGAGACATTGTCAATGCATATCCAAGGCTAAGTATAGTACTAGTTTATATATATATATATATATATATATATATATATATATATATATATATATATATATATATATATAATATGTTCTTATTGACAATAAAAATATTGACAGTAAATAAAAAGTATTCAAATGTAATGTGCTTTATTATCCACGATTTTGCTTGATATTTATCACGGCCCCAAACATTTTCTATTCCTAAAATGTGGCCCCGAACATCGAAAAGGTTGGGAAACCCTGAATACATAATAAAGCGTTCAGATGCACGTTCAATTAAAACAAAGCATAAATTTTATTTTTCTACATTGAAAGTATGACTATTTAAATTTTTTAAACAAAAAATACAAAATGTTAATATAATGAAATGATAAAACAAAATTAATAATACAAGAAGGATAAGAAAAAATAATTTGCATTAAGTACAACGGGACTGTCATTTTAATTAGATTTAAAAAAACTTTATCATTTAAGTAGTAATACGCAATTTGTGTTAAATTGTTCTTTAATACCACATCGTGTTCTTCTGGCATGGAATGGTGTGTGCTTACTTTTAATGAAAACAAATAATAGAAATTGCGAATATTTTTATGTATATAAAATTTACACACACACACACACACATATATATATATATATATATATATATATATATATATATATATATATATATATATATATATATATGTATGTATATATAGTACATATTAGTTTACACAAATAATTAAATTAAATACTAATAGGTAGGATTCAAAGCATAAGTAACAACGACGTGCATGCAAGTGACAGGTTTATAACGGATTATAATCAAACGATCTATCTATATTAATAAAGAGCTTTGTCCTCACTCACTCACTCACTGACTCACTTATGAATTAACGACCAGGTCAGACCGTTAGACCTAGCAACTTTTGCTAGCATGCACCCATTACCACGTAGGCGCGCACTAAGGCATTCATTGAAAATAGGCCTTTTCGTAAACGGGGGGAATGGAGATGTGAAAATTGGGGAATTAATTCTCAGAAATAATGGAACGGACCCATGCTTCAACCGTTTTTTGAAATTAAGTTTTCTGAAGTAAGTACACCATGTGGAGTATCACGGGGACGGAAAATAGTTTACAAAAACAAGGGAAAGGCAATTATGAAAGGGTACTTTTGGGGTTGAAAGTTCAAAATATTGTAAAATATATGGGGTATCAAACTAAGCAGCGTTTTACCACCAAAATGAAAATCATTATGGAATTTACGAATTCAGTTGAGGAAAGTGCTAAGGGGGATGAAATAGGATGAAATGAGGATTGGGGTTCCTTAAGACTTACAAAAAAAACATCTTAGAGATCTTTGAAATGCAAATTAAACATGATTTCGGCAGTATGTTTAGAAAATCTATATCAGAGTCTGGGAAATAGAGGTTGAAATTCATCCATTTGGGGACCACGGGCAAATAACATTTAATAAAGAGAAATTTTCCATCAATATATTGCTATATCTAATTAGTTGGGTAAATTTATTTTGAGCGTAGAGGCACTTGACGTTGACGTTGACAGTGTCAAACAACACTTTGACATTAGGTCAAAAATTATATCTTGTTGAAATGTATTATTCAAAATTAAGGAAAGCTGAATTTGAATACGAACAAAAATATACCTATATTTTTAAATGGGTACACTTCTAGTTCTTCCTTAATTTCCCCAAGAATTTATGTACACTAATCTAATTCAGAATATTCAGTAACCATTATACCTTATTTTGTAATCCATTATCTCACCATTGTTATTTTCTATATTTAACCCCAATAACGATTAATTAATATTATGTCAAATAGTGGGAAGTCTATTTTTTTGAATAAAAATTTATATCACAATGCAATAAAGCGTTAAAAGGTTCGTCGTTTTGAGTAAACTACTGATTTAATTTTGTAACAATCAAAATTTGGAATATATTTTTTGATTAACAATTAGCAATTCAATGTCTACAATTTACGTTTTCATACTTCTCATATATACATTTGGGTAGTAAATTTATAATGGAAAACCGCTCACACACACACGTACACATGTTGTAACGTATATTGGTAAAGGGTTTTCTATAATTAAAGGGCAAACTAAAATGCATAGCATTGCGGTTTCCTTCTACCCTTGCTCACACTGCTATAGGACATTTAATCAATACAATTTCTATTTACTTTTGCATTTTAAGCGCACATTTTGATAATTAAAGGTATATAATTAGTCCTAATGAGGTTCGTATAAAATTCACTTTCCTGTTATTGGCTAACCTTTGTATGTTTGTGAAATATAACACTATTTACTACAAACCCAATATTGTAATAAAAAAAAATCTATTATATATTAGACTTGATATAATATTCTGTGCTACACGCCATTATTTGTAGAATCTCTACAAGCGCATGGCCCAATACACGCCATTTTATTTGTACACGCGATTTAAAAAATCAACACTACTGCAAAATGCATGAAATGTAAAACCAACCATACTATTATGCAGGTACAATGTTTTAGTTTTAACATTCTTAGAAAGAATGCCTTCTTAAAAACCTGATTTGGTTTTTTGGGAGACTACTATTCTCCATTTTATTGCACGCTTAATTAGAATATTACTGACATCATTCCACATACAAATGCTACAAAAAAAATTATTGATAAGAATCTGTTTATTTCCTGGAACATTAAAATAAGTACTGTATATTATTTCATGAATTTTTAACATCAACCTGCAATTTCTTTTAATGCTAGTGATTTATCCAATGTTCAATAATTTCATTAATACTTAATATCGATACACTAATTCAACTTTAAATCTACGTCTGTACATACTAATGAATATTTTATGTTATAACACATGTTTTGTTACATTAGTGCAATAGAGCTAACTAAATTCCTTCTATGTAGAGTGTGTCCCGATTTCGTTGTTTCAGTTGTTTTTAAAGATATCTTTGTTATTATCAAAGATATTAGTTTGCAGTTTTTAGATTCACGTACTACTTTTAACCTAGATTTCATAGCAAAACCGAAAATTTAGTGTCTTCTTTTGTTTTCGACTTATAGCCAAACGTCGACATTTCTATACTTTCTTCAAGGTCTTATACCTCGCTTAATAGTATTATACTGATATATTTTGTGAACGGTACCCCTATATTGCCAATTCAGTGGCGTGCTTAGAGTTTTTCTAGGAGGTGCGGTTTTTGAGTAATAATATAAACTTTCATTTTTTTGAATGGGAATCATAGTTGGTTTGGCAATCATCGGTTGCTGTGTTTCTTCGAGGCATTCCTGAAAAACATCTTCCAAATATTTACTTTCAACAAGATGGTTCCCCAGCCCATAATGGTTTGGCAGTGAGGAATTACTTAGGAAACCGTTTCCCAAATCCATGGATTGCAACATTCTATGGGGTTTCCCACTACTATGTCAGTGTTTATAAGTAAATCTTGATCCCAAGATTTCGTTCACAAGCGGTGTCATATTTCGAGTGTGTAGTAGCTGGTAGTTTTAGGACAACTTCCTCAGGAATGTTTCTATTTAGTAAGCAGTTTGCGTGCTCTCATCTTTTGTTGTCCTACGCGTTAATAACGTAGTACGTTAGCATCGTGTGTGGGGAGCTCAACCCGCTCGTACTTATGGTCTGCTAGGAACTTTGTTACAGTCCCTCTGCTCATTACGTCTACCTGTTTGCGCATCCTAGGAGTTATTTCCTTGATTTCCTTTTTCGTGTTAGCGTTCTTGCTTATTATTTTTCCATACATTGCATTAGTTTAGTAGTCATATATGTATATTGCCTCATAAAGGTATACAATAATCTCTTCTGCGTTCTTTCGTGACCTCTCCTAGCGAATTACAGCGTACGTACTGCATGATAGGTATATTTGACTCAGCTGCCATTTTGCTAAAGATCTTGTCGATCCGTTTTGTGTTTAGGGCTACCTCTTGAGTTGCCTGTATCTGGTCGCTTTCTGCATCATCTGCACCCGTGACTACGTTTACGTTCTTATGATTTCCAGTTACACCTCCAAAGCTATTCTGGTTAAGTGTCAGAGGCTTACCTGTCTCGATTTTAATCCAGTACGACAAAGCCGGGGGCTCAAAAACATCATCCTTAGTTACCTCTCTTCCAGTGACATGTCTCTCTGCCATGGCTTGCTTGCCTACCGTCGACAAACTCACGTTTTCTATATTATCGTTGACTTCCATTTCATGCGCACGCGAACGGGACCAGTAAGTACTCCCATGGATCTGCCACTGGGGGGACTTTATACTATAGAGATGCTCCAGTTTCCCTACGGGCGTTTCCAGGCTATCGTTCAGGCAATCCCCTGACCACGCTTGCGTATTCCCTAGCGCAACCCGTTGGCATCTAAAAATACCAAACGAAAGGTCGCTTGCGGACCATTTATAGTTTATATCCTCGCAGTTTGGGCGATTTTCCAAGACCGCCAGTCTTCGCATACACAACGTTCCCTATCCACGCCC
Organism: Vesta saturnalis; assembly: GCA_036346205.1. Lineage (NCBI taxonomy): Eukaryota > Metazoa > Arthropoda > Insecta > Coleoptera > Lampyridae > Vesta > Vesta saturnalis. The sequence continues at coordinate 354,113 of JARFJB010002026.1, read as the reverse complement.
TGCTAGAGTCGCTGAAGTGTATATCTAGGTTATGGGATTAGGAGACGACTAGCGTTCAGCCGTCCCCAGCACGGATATCCCAGGTTTGCCACACCCGAATGCGCGCTAATGGCGCATGTTCTGGGACGAGTAGTATGAAAGAAAAAGATCTCTCAAGTTTCGCTAGAAGTCTGAAGAGAACAAGATTGCTCCGATAGGAAAAGGTAAAAGTAAAAGAGCCACTCAATGCCAGCTTAAAGAAGTGGACTTCCGAGTAGGGGAACGCCAGTTGCGAGGCCCAACGTCAACCAATTTGACTGGTATTCCATTCAGCCACGAACCCCTTGTGTTTTGTCAGCACCGTGGAGTTCGCCATTTTTATTGAATTCTTGCTTCAGGTTTTTCAATCAGAACCCCCGTTCTGCCTGAGCAGTATGCGATTTGTCGTCAAAAATAGGTCGCGACGGCACCGTTCATTCCCGAGCAATGCTTTTAACCGCGACACGACAACCAAGCGAGAAGGATATTATCGAAATCCAGCCTACAAGAAGTCCAAGTCTTGATTGTCAGCAAAACAGCTGACAACGCTACGTCTTAGATAACTTGCGAGGTAAATCCAGGTCATCTCCAGCACTGAAAGGTAAGGAAAACAGTGCCACACACCTACTGTAACGGATTGAAGGGACTATAGAGTATATAGCAAGGGAGCTACGACAGGACAAGAAAGATGGTGTGGTATCCAGTTCTAGTTGAAAAGGGAACCACACAGCTTAGAATTACGTAAGGTTGCCAACCTTATCTCAACAAGACATTTGGTGGGGCTCAGGTTGGTCTGCGATACCATACTTGTTTTGGTGCTACTAGCAGCTGTTTTACGATCAGAGAGCATCTACATTTTTGTATTGACCTAGACAGCCCACACGGTCACTCTATCAGGTCATCCCCACTCGGAAGGTAGGGCCGCTTTGGCTGTTTTTCTTATTGGGCATGAAATATGGATAAACTTTAAGATTAAAAAGAAGGGTTTGCTTTTGAGATAGATAGGGACTTACTAGAGAAAATTATTATAAGTTTTTGTTATGAACGAATAAGTTCAAGGTAAATATGTAATTAAAAATTATTATTAATAAAATTAATAATAATTTTTAATTACTAGAGAAAAGTTTCCTAATTCACAGGGTGTCCTAAAGTTGTGTTTTTAAATCGAACACCTTGCACATTATTTGAATGATGACTTCTACCACCAAAATAACGGTGAGGTTTATTAGAGTTAACCCACTTATATGGAGTAATTAGGGGTTTTAACTGATAAAAACTTTAGGACTTTATATCACCGATTAATGTAAAATTTGATTGTTTTTTGAATATCATTACGTTTTCCAATACCTAAATTTTCACACTTTTTATAAAAAATGCAAATTTTTAAGATGTAAGCTGATTTTTTACTGAACTCAATATTCATATACCGTAGAATGGGGTGAGATTGATCAAATTTTTATTTCAAATGCATATATCTAAACATTGGTGTTATCTTTGTTTGATATGATTATCCTATGTTATTGACCTTAGCATCATAAGTCTTATAAAACTCATAAATTTCATGGAAAAATTCAAAATTTCAAGAAAACCAAAAAAAATTGCAAGATCAAAGTTATAACCCTAGAGGGGCTACTTTGATACCCCATGTTTAAATGCGCTAGAATGAATGTCACTTACATTACTCAGGATCACATTCACCCCATATTATTTTTTTCTCGGCCGTTTTGATAGAATTTCTATTGTTCACTAGTGGGGCGAAATTGATACTCGTTTCTTCAGGTACAAAAATATTTATTGTTTTATTTATTTCGTAACAAAATAGGCATTTTTAACTCAAAGAACGTAAAATAAACTTTCTAAATAAGAACCCAAATAAATTCTATATAACAGAAAAGCGGAAGGTTAAATTATATGTATTTTACATCTCGTTTACATCTACTGAACCCGTGAAAGTAAAAACATTGTCGCCATCATTTGATTCTAATGAAGGCTCTGGTAAAATAGATATAATATCTGAAAATGATACCGTGGATACATCTTCAGGTGTCAGTTTATATTTTGAATGATTATTATTTGGTGATTTCAGTCCCATAACAGTATACTCAGTACTAGACATAACTTCTTGAACGACACAAACGTATCTGTATAAAAAAGACTTTCTTTCACAAGACACAGATTTCACTAAGACAATTGTTTCTGGTATTAATAGTTGACACTCTGGCTTCGTATAAATTAGATTTTTTGCTTCTTCTTCCATTTCTTCAACCTCCTCTTCAGTGGTACTTTCTTGATCGTGAAGTATGGAATCATCTTCTGTCACTGTCGTGAGTTGCGATACTTTTTCCAGGTTCTACATCTAGTCGTTTTTTCTTACGTTGGATTTTCCCTGTTCTTTCTCCAAAACGTCTTTCTTTTAGATAGTTGGTGAGCATATTCTCAACTTCTCCCGCAATATTTGTATGGTCAGCTTCAGGGATCTTATCTAAAACCTTACTTGGATTGAAGGGTGAAATCCCAGTAGCAGCAAACCCGCTTTGGAGATTTCTACTAATACCGTTTGCTTCCGTGTTCTGATTTCTACTTTTAGGTATAACGCCATCCATTTTTTCTAAGGCCTTTTTCAAAAGTCTAGCAAAAGCTTCTTTTGGTATACCAGTTTGTCATGGATTTTGAATTACATATTCATTTAATATTACACGCCAAGCCACTTTCATGGGTTTAAAAAACGCGACATCGAGAGGCTGACTTAAGTTGGGTGGAGTTTGGAACCAAACATACAAAGGAAATATTATATTCCCCACACAACTGCAAGACCCTCTCGTTGAAATGGGATGCAAGATTATTGCCTATAATAACTTTGCGCCCATCTAGGCGCCTGGCATGTGGTAAAAATATTGTCTCAAACCAATCTTGGAACGTGCTGCTATCAAACCAGCCATGGGAAGTTCTGTTGAATGTACACCCTTGTGAACAGCATAGTTTGTTGCAACAAGGAGCTCCACGTGGACCATTCTCCTTCCACGTGTTGTAAAGATACTCGCTTTTAAATACTATATATGGTGGTAGAAGTGTACCATCTGCCGACCCCAAATCATTATAGTGATAGCACTCTTCGAATGATTACATGTCTTTTCCGGATATTTCACGCCTCTTCTATAGATAGACCTCAATTTTCCAGGGTCATCTGCCACATTTGTTTCATCATAATTGAATACATTTTGCGGTGGAATTCCATTCAACGTTTTTTGCAAATTGTCAAAGTACGTTTTTAACACAGGTCTTGATACTGTTGACCTGTTTTTATTTATATTGGTGGCGAATCTTAAGGCCGCATCCGATTTATGTCGATTTATGATACTGTATGCCTAATCTTTCCTTGGAAAATTATTTTGGAATTTAGTCACTATTCTACCTTTTCCATCAAGGTATGACTTGGCAAACATTCTCAAATCAAATATTGTTAGGGGAAACCCCCAGTCGGCACATCTGGTAACGACATTTAAAATTGCAATTTCTTCCGCTTCAGTAAATGCAGACTGTCCTCCTGGCTTTCCTATATATCTACCATGAAACTTATTATTAATCATGCCAAACGATATCTTGTATTTTTTGGAAGCGGCTTTCATCGATAATTCACCCTCAACTACCTTCTGTACAACTTCATTCAACTGATCTTCAGTATAGTTTTTATAGGTACGACCTCCAACAACTTTTTTATAGGTACGCACCATCTGCAGAATAAGAAAATAGTATTTTAAAACATGTCCAAATCTGTTATGACACACTGGGGCTAGATTGATCTAAGCAACATATTATCAATGACACCCCAATGCCAAAGATCAAACTGACCCCACGACGTGTTTGATTTTGTAACACAATGGAAATTGACTCAAAACAATCAACGTTTTCAGATTATTACTGCTTGAATATGTAAGTTTATGAAGAAAATTCAAGATCTCACACAAAAAATTTACTTACCTTGCTATTCTCAAACTTTTCCAGGGCACGTTTTATTCATTAATTTATATTAATCACAAAAACTGGTTATACTGTAGCTAACGTCGAACATTCAACGTGCAACGACCACACCATTAAAACTACCATGCCTTCCCTCTCCTTCATGCCACTCGGTAGATTTGTTGCAGACACACATGCGCTACAGTGCGCGCCTAATTTGAAATACGAATTATATATCAAAGACACCCCTGGAAATCAATCTCACCCCGTTCTACGGTACCTTTGTAGATAATGAAACTGACTTTAAAGTCTAGTAAGTCTAAGTCTAGTAAGCCACTATCCATCAAAAATATTCCGTGTAGTATACCATGTTCCTTTTATCACATGTTTCCCCAGTTAATAGAGACTGCATCTACGGAATCTGACCGTGGAAAACGTCATCAACGTAAAAGTAGACAATACGGTATTATCCAAGCTGATTGCAATCCCTGGAGTTCTTTCGCAGTGCTAGTAAAGGTTATATAATATAGATTACGTCACCCTAAAGGACGCATATTAACTTCCATATGGCCAGGTGATCCTCGCCCAATTGTGTGATCAGGTACATCGGCATCTTAAACTTGGAAAACAGGTATTGACAAATTAATCCCATTAGAAGACGAAAGTAAATCCCGTTCGGACTTCACTCTACGCTCCCCGAGTTCTAGCGATGTGGTGGAATGGTTAGAGTGCTTGTCTTTCACCCAAGCCTCGCGGGTTCAAACCTAGCCGAGCAGCTGTTTCTATAAAATGGATAAAATCAATTGACACGTTAAAGATCCCCTACTAAAGGTAGAATTCCTTTAGTAGGTCGATATTCTAGTGACAGATAGTAATAATAAGCGTTATTGATGCGCATAGAGATGGCAGACTTTTCCGTCTGTGTCAAAATCTCGACCTGGAAATGGTCAGCCGAGCTTTTGCTACCTTAGATAACTTCAGTAACTTTTAGAACGTTTTCCATCGCAAATAGACTGCATTGACAACCAGATACATGTTGCCAGACACACTTGAAGTACCATGGACACGTTGAAACATCTCACATCTCGTGAAAATATCAGCACCTCGTAACGTGAAATAATTACTCTAATGTTTAGTTAAGCCAGCCACTACGGCAGTTGCACAAGAAGGACAGAAAGTGCAAATGTACCAAATCCCAGGAGGAACCATTTGCCCAGATTACAACGGAACTCCAATATTAGTCTGTTCCGATTTCTTGCAAACATTCGTACTGCAAACCGACGCTAACGTCACAGGCATTGGAGCATTGTCTACACAGGGACATCCACCGGAGGAGAAAGAAACATTACTTCACCAGTAGTGATTAGGGGCCGGTTCTGGACCAATTCTAGGTCACTCGTCTTCTGGTGGTGAGAAATGTAAGCTTTTGGATCTCTTCAAGGTCGAACGTTTTGCGGGAAATTTAAATTTTTGGAGCTCGCTAATAATAGAAATTGTAATGTCACCATCCTTATCATGTTAGAAGGTCAAATGGTGCTTATATTGACTAAATTGAGTCAAGGTGAAATAATTTTCTAAACTAAAAGTAGGTGGGTATTTAACAGATTTAAACATGTGATAGTTACTCAAGTCAAGGACACATTTTTGTGATATAGACCATAGCGAGGTGTGTTGAGATCAGTCAGTTTGCAACTAGTAATTGTTAAACATGGAATTATCAGGGTTAAACCAAAGCACCTGTTGCAAACTTTTTAAAAGTGCGTGTCACCTCGAGATATCAAAAAAGTATAAAGTGATTAATGTAGCAGTAATTAATACTAAGTATGGTGAATGTATAATGATGGAAATGAATGATTTTGAATGTATATTACCGTAACGCCTTTATGAGTATTTGAAATAATAAAATCGAATGGAAGAATTTAAAACACAGGTAAACACGACGGATGTCTTCATGAGAAGTTTGGGTGCAGTCGGGAAAACAACAAACATAACATTTTGTTTTTAATAGTAGTGCCACAACCCCACCCACATGATTTAACTAAAATCGTTTCTTAAACAGCGTTTAGTCCTAGTGCAATTGTAAGCAAGTACAGTCATAATTCAGGCAGCAATAACATCATTTCTGGAACGATCCAAAATCAGAAGTTCACTGTTATATATGGATACCCCACATAGTTGCAGTAACAATATGAATAACAACTTTACCTTGTGTTGTTGGTGCTGTCAAAATAGTGATGGTGGTAATAGCAGTAAAAATGAAGAGAAACATGATGTAGGTTATTTTTCTAACACTGACAGGCAGCCATATGATTTATCTGAAGTGTATAAACAAGCAGCTAATGAATAATTAATCGATTGTATTTAATATAAACTATCGAACGATACTCATCATGCAAAACATATGGAAATTGGATACAGTACGCACATCAAGGTTGCACCAGTAGTGCGTATGGGGTGTGCTAAATGTGATCAAAGCCGTAATGTAGTATTGGATATGAAGGAATGGAATGAGCTTCTAAGATGGCATTCATACGTAGAATTACAATTTTTCCGATCCCAAGAAATTTAAAATAAAATTGATTGGTCAAATTTAAACTGGGATGCAGATATAATCTATGATCAACATTATGAATCTCCATCTAGCAATCTTGGTATTTATTACAATTGGCAATTGATTAAAGGATATGACATAATTTTGAAAACTGTTATGATAGAAAACTACAACTGCTGTTCTTGTACATCCAACTCACATAGTATAGAAGAAATATTCAATTTAAAGTACATAAAATAGGCTATAGATTGGAATTTCTTGAATCTTACAATCTGGTGTGTTTTTATGAAAAGTTCATACAAGTTTTTGACTACCGTCGTTTTCATGCGAAAGAATTCCATGGTGGTGATGATGACATTTATAGACATTGATGATGTTATAAATGCTAAGTATAATATTAATTCACATAACACTGTATATTTAATGAAAATATTGTATTATCGTCTTACTTATCTAATGTATAGCATTTACTGAATGAAGAAATAGCTATGATTTGTTTTTCTCAATTTAGGTATAAATACCCCTTTTTATCCATCCAGGTAAACAATGTTAGTTAAGAAGCGTAATAGTGCAGGTGATGGTGGTTCAGTGAATGCTCTAATCAATATACTCCGTTTGAATTGCATTTACCTGGTTACCAATATTGCGGTCCTGGTACAAAGTTAGAAAAACGACTCGCACGCGGTGACCCCGGTATTAATCAATTAGCTGCTCAGTGCAAACTTCACGATATCAGTTACAGAAATTACAAAGATTTAGATAGTAGACATAAAGTCTATAAAGTTTTACAAAGAGAGGCTTGGAAACGCTTTAAATCATCAGACGCAACATTAGGTGAACGAACTGCAGCTTTAACAGTCAGTACCGCCATGAAAGCAAAAAGAAAATTAGAATGGGGTATAAACGTTGATCTAATCTGAAGAAGAAGAAAAAATGCAATTGCGGAAATTTATTGTATTTACGAAAAACAATAGCTAAAATAATTAAACCTAACGGAAATTTCACAGACACAATAAAGTCAGCGCTTTCAACGGCAAAACGTGTAGTAAAAAGGAGGAAAGAAAAACATTAAAGTTCCTAGAGTAATCCCTACCTAAACAAGGAGGGTTTTTACCATTTCCTGCTCCGTTATTGGATTATCAGCAATCGGTGCTTTAGCTGGCGGTACACCAGGAATTGCTAAAGCAGTCAATGGTGCTAAAAATGCTAAAAAATTGCAAGAGACATCGCGCCATAATCGCATTCTGGAATCGATCGCTATTGGCTCCGTGAATAAGAAAGGCGGTGCACTGTATCTAAAACCAAACAAATCAGGTGGTGGTGCATTATACTTAAAACCGTTTCCAAAAAACTGAATAGATTACCCGAAAGACCGTTAACGGATATTGATTTAAAGAAATACACAAAAAATCTACCCTACTTTAGGGATATTTTTATGAGAGATAGCATGCCTAAATTACCACGGAAAAATGAATCTGGAATTATTAACTTAGATAGCCAAAAAGGACCAGGTACACATTGAGTTTTCTACAAAAGGCGTGGTAAAAAGGCATGGTATTGCGATAGTTTCAGTAATCTTCGACCACCAATCGTAGTGATTAACTACTTTCGGGGTATAAAATATATTATAATTACAACCAAGATCAAGAGTTTAATACAATTACTTTCGGACACCTATGCCTACAATTTTTATATAATCAGCACAACATCAAATTTTCTCAGTTATGTCAATAACATTCAGTTTAGAAGGTGTTGGTAACACAGCTACAACTTCTATCCTAGAGATAGATTTGGGTAAGAAATACGTTATTGGATTGGTTGGATTTTACGGCTGCAACAGCATTAGAAACATTTATACAGGCAACGATAGATTTTATTTTAGAACAAATCCATCTCATTTACAAGTGATTAATGTTCCGCACGGCGCATATGAGTTAGATGTTTATAGGTGGTAGGCATGTATACTCCATGCCAGCCGGGGAGGTACCACCACCCTTACCATGGGCTCCTTAATATTGGGTCTCCGATTTTCTGAGCTCGGTAAGGGCTGCCGGTTACCTTTTCCATCATCCTTAATCTATTCTCATCCTTATTCTTCCTTCTCGCCCTCACTGTCTTCCTATCGGATTAAAAGTCCCAAACTAAAAAATAAGATGGCTGTGGTTTCTAGGGTTATAAATTCCGGACGTAAAATCCTGCCCCACTCGGATGTCCGGGAGGGCAGGGCCCAAGCGACCTCGGTCATCGAAAGTATCAACTTTCTGATTCACTACTGCAACATCCGCGGTATCAGGTCTAATCTTAATGCTATTCACCAACATCTTGAACAATTACAACCTGATATATTGTTTCTATCTGAAACACAAGTCTCCTCGGAAAGCTCCGAGTCACCCGACATGCAATTTCCTCAATACCATATTCACTCTAACTTTCGATATAAAGGAGGCGTATGTGCGTACATCAAGGTCAGAATTGCTTGCAAGAGGGTTTCTTCCTTAGAAAATAAAAATTTTGACGTGATTTGGTTTAAACATTCTGGTCCTAATTTTGTGAAATTCTACTGTTGCATTTATAGGTCTCCTAATGACAGCAACTTTCAAGAGTTCTTCGATTACCTTAGTATGAAAGTTGACTATCTCCTGTCTCAGTTTCCATCTTGCGATATCTCATTTGTAGGCGATTTCAATGTTCATAACTCTAATTGGCTTCAATTTTCATCTACTACAAATCCCGCTGGTCATAGTGCAGAAACATTTGCTATTTCATGTGATCTCACACAAATGATTTCTGGACCCACAAGAATCCCTGATAACCCTAACCATACTCCACATCGTCTAGATCTCTTTCTTACATCAAACCCTCTTGTTTATAAAACTTCCGTTCTTTCGCCTTTAGGTCTTTCCGACCATTGTCTAATAAAAATCATTTCTACTGTACCTAATTCCACTGTTGTTCGCAAAACCGATAGAACCTTGTGGTGTTTTAAGTCAGCTCGATGGAGTGATTTACGGGATTTCTTTGCAACCTTTCCATGGCGTGAATATTGTTTTAAGTCGTCCTCTTCTTCGGACATCGCTCTTTCAGTATCTGAAGTCATCCTCATGAGAACGGAGTTATGCATTCCGAAAAAACAGTACCGTGTAGGTCATTCACGTTCCCAACCCTGGTTCAATAAGGCTTGTTCTGATGCAATATCTTTAAAAAATAAATGTTACATTAAATGGAAATCTAATAAATCGGTTGACAGTCATGTAGGATACGTTGGTGCTAGACATATCTGCAAAAGTGTCATCACTAAAACTAAAAAGTTGTTCGAACAACGAAAATGCAATGAACTAGCTACATCTCCTTTAGGCAGTCGTAAATTTTATCAAAATCCATTAGTAAAAACTTTAGAACATCTTCATTCCCCCCCTGACATCCATTGACGGATCGGTAGTTGCTGATTCTGTAGACAAAGCCAACGTTTTTGTGGATTTGTTTGCATCAAACTCGTGTCTCAATGATTCTGGAAAAGATGTGCCCATAGCCAACTCTTCTTCATACGTTATGAAACCAATTCATTTTCGGTACAAGCTCTTGGAATCGATCATCAGTAGGCTTGATCTCAATAAGGCGACTGGCCCACACGGTATCCCAGCTATTGTCTTAAAGAAATGTTCCCCCGAACTAGTACCAGTCCTATCTAAGCTCTATACGATCTCTATATCTTCTGGGGAATTCCCTTCATCATGGAAGTTAGCAAATGGTCAACCTATTCCAAAAAAACCGATCCCTCAAATTACAGACCAATTGCCATCACTTCCGTTTTGTCGAAAATCATGGAAAAAGCCATCAATCAGCAACTGCTCACGTTCCTTGAAACTAACAAACTCCTTAGTGACCACCAATATGGGTTTAGGCAAAGTCGTTCAACAGGCGATCTTCTTTCATATGTGACACAAGTTTGGAACAATACTGTAGAGCAGTCCGGTGAAACAGTTGTAGTCGCTTTAGATATCTCAAAGGCATTTGACCAAGTTTGGCATAAGTGTTTACTTGCCAAACTCACCTCGTTTGGGTTAAATGATACGCTCATCAACTGGGTTTCTAGTTTCCTTGATAAAAGACGAATACGTGTCGTAGTTGATGGCTTTTTTTCAAAAGAAGTTAGCATTAACGCGGGCGTACCACAGGGATCCGTTATAGCGCCTACACTTTTTCTGCTGTACATAAACGACCTTATTTCTTCAACAACTAACCCCATCCATTGCTTTGCTGACGATAGCACTCTTCACTGTAGTTCATCTCAGTCTACTCATAGTGATAATCCACCTTCCATGTCAAATCAAGAAATTAAAGCTGAAATGGCAAATTCAATCAACAAATACATTCAACGTATTTTCGAATCGGGAAGCAATAATCTAGTTAAATTTAATGCTAACAAAACTCAGTGTTGCCTTATGTCCGCCAAAAAAGATCGATCATTTCCTGTTGTAAGTATAAATGGCTCAGCTCTTAAGTTTTCAGACTCTATTACTCTGTTGGGCATGACTGTATCTTCAAATCTCTCATGGGTTGACCATCTTCTGTCAGCTACCAAAACAGCTGCTTGTAAAATAGGCTTTTGTACAGATCTAAGCAGTACTTTACCTCTCGACAACTCCTTCTGCTGTATAAGGCCCAAATTCGGCCTCATCTGGAATATAATTCTCACCTTTGGGTTAGTGCTCCCCAATACGCTCTCGATATCGTTGATCGTATTCAAAAGAGAGCGATTAGGCTTATAAATGACCCGTCTTTAACTTCTCACATACAGTCCCTTGAGCATAGAAGGATGGTTTCAGTTCTTTCTTTGTATTATCGTTATTACAACGGCTATTGTGCTGGTGAATTACATTCTTTGATACCATCTCCGGCTATCTTTGCGAGAAACACTCGGTTCGCTCATTCACATCATCAGTATGCAGTACAAATCTCCACTTGTCGTACCAAACGGGCGCAATCCACATTTTTCTGCACGGCTTCTAAACTCTGGAATGATCTCCCTAGTTCCTGTTTTCCTCTCACTTATGATATGAGAAAATTTAAGGTAACTGTTCATAGGCATCTATTGGCAATTCATTATCCCTCTATCCATCCTCCTAAGTGTTCCTGAGTGCTTTAGTACGATAGGCCTTATTTAGCCTGTTCAGGTCCACAATCATAAAAAAAAAGATGAAATTAGCTATTATCTAAAATCTAAAATACCCACAGAAAGGTTTATCATTAGAGCAGACAACAATACACTTAAATGTGAGATAAACAGGTCATATGAGATCGATTTTACTAAAGAAAATTTCATTGGGCGTATGCTAGGGTTTGAGTCTAAAATACTAGAAACAAATATTTTACATACATCTGCGTTAGACATCCAAATACTAAAACACACTAATCTACACGTAGAGTGCAACATTATAAAGGGATCTTATCGAAACTGGAAACCTGCTAAAGTATTATATGAGATTGATGTTTCAGTTCCACCAGGTTATCGTCTAGATAAAACTCCAAGCAATACTGATTATTTAGTAAACACTGACATAATTAGTAATATAACAATTAATTTTACTAATCAAAAGGGTGAATTAATAGACTTTGCTGAAGGTGAACCTTTCACAGTACGCTTAGAACTAAAACAACATGGGTCTAAGAATTAATCCACGACAAATTACATCTTTCAAAAATTCATATAAAAGACATCATCCCTACTGTGTCATTAACTAATCATTAACCTTCATTGCGGTTAACATCTGCAGAGAAATACTTTTTAACGTCAATTGGTTTAAAAGTTCTCAACCATAACGGCATAATCGCCGTTTCCAGAGGCACACCTTCCAACAACAATGGTAATTGATTGACCAAAAAGTCAAGAAATACATTGCCATTTAGGGGTTGCTCGAAAAAATATGGCCCAATAATTCTGCCTCCCAGTATGCCACAGCATACATTTAAACTCCAACGTCCATGGCGCTGAGCTTCACGCAACCAATGGGTATTTTCTGCAGACCAATAATGCGTATTGTGCAGATTGACTCTCCCGTCACTATTGAAGGTGGCTTCATCGGTCCAAAGAATTTGAAATAAAAATTCTCTATTTTCGCGTATCATGCCTAACATCCAATGGCAATAGTCTAACTTTCGATGAAAATCTTCCTCTTGCAGGGCCTGATGCAAACCGACATGATAAGGGTGCATTCTTAAAGTAATTAAAAAAAGATTAAACGAATACCTATATATTTTGATGGCCTATTTTGAACTGTTGTCCGTGATATGCCCGACTCAGTGGATAATGGCTCTTGCGCTAACATGAGGATTTCCTTCAATATAGCCCAGCACACGGTTAATATTTTCTTGTGTTCTTCCAATTCTTTGCCATTGAAACGTAGGCCAAAACTACCATTGGCTCGTAAGCTCGCCACTAATCGGGGAAAAACTCTTACATCGCAAGGACGCCGATTTGGATATCGAGCCGTGTAAACTCTTTTAGCTACTGCGGTATTCTGAAGACATTAAAAATAAACCGCAAGCATATCAACAGCTTCAATATTCGTAAAACTCATTCTGAAAGCAGAAAAATTGCTCAAAGTAACGCGAAAGTATTGACAACTATTGACAATTTGAGGATTATGTATGTTTTGTTTAGGTATCTGTTTCCATTGCCTGCTTCTATTAATTGTATTTTTCGTACATATCCATAGTGAATATGCATTTAAACAAACAAAAAATAGGCCTTTCGTATAACTTTTAGCATTGCTTACTTGCCCGTAGTAATTTCAAAAAGGGTGATTTTATTCTGGTGTATAAATTTACAAACATTTTAAATCGCAATTTCTAGCTGACCTATTCAGAGCCGAAATTGAAGCTGCAGTTTTGTCTACCCATAAGAGGCCTCAGCAATGCAGAGTGATGGTCAGCATTTCGAGCATTTACGGGGGCATTAAAAACCTTCCTCCTTTAAATAGGTCCTTTTCAGGGCCACAACTTACATAATAGAAACAATTCCAGATAAATATAGTTAAAAAAAAATAAAAAATTTAAGGGATTTTCGTTTAATGTTTTCTTTGGCCGATATTTTAGGTTAGCAACAAGATACCGAAATGCGGTTTTCGCAAGCTTGGTTAGACATCCTTTATCTACTTGTTCATGAAAAAAGTCATACCAATGCATTTAATTTTTTTGCGAAAATTAACCGTTTCTGTCGGAATGTCGTACAAAGCCCTCTAGCGACATGTGAAAGTAACAAAACTTCAATTATTTTAAAATTTGTAGCCCAAGAAAAGCTCTTTTGAACGCGCCCAGGTTTGTTAAAATCGGATTAGCCGTTTCGAAGATACGGGGGGTGATTGAAGGAAACATTTGCACACCCCACCACTTTATCTTTATAGATACGTCAAAAAGTGTCAAACAAAAGAAGTTCAGATTATCCTCGACTTCAAAGATCAGTTATTTTTTTATTAGGTTAATGTAGCAGAATTCACAGAAACATCACTTTTTTAGATTCAAGATTGCAGTTACGCGCCCTAGCGCCCATTTCAGAAACATGAAAATATTTTCCAGGTTTTTGTATTGGCTGTTTTAGTTAACTTTTTTTTCCGCAAGCCTCTACGATGTATGGTTTCACAGATACAGTACCTCGCATTCTTAGTTGGCCACTCCGTGCATCTGAATTCTGGGTATTAGCCAAATGAAGCAATGCATTTGAACTTCAGTGCTAACCAATATATACCTGCCTATCACAATTTTTTGAAATTTCGATATATTTACTATGGTGAAGATGATAAAGACGCATTATTCAACTATTCCGTATTCAAATCATGTCCAGTATTAGTAATGGACTGCTCTAAACAAAATGAATCCTTAAAAAACTCAACAGTAAACATCAAATTGGAAACAGAATCTCTAACACCTTTCGATAATGGAATTGTTGTCTATGGTCTTATTCTCCATAACGCTATTGTGCAGTACAGCGCACTCACTGGGGAAGTGAAAAAGTTATAGTTATTGTAATATAGCCTAGTATATAAATAAAAATGTTGTAATTATCCGTTTAGTTTTATTTCATCCACTAACGATGAATGTAGTTGCTCAAAAACAAAAACTCTCAATTCAAAATCATGACTTTGGTGAATAGTCTATTACTTCAAAACATGGTGATTTACTTCCTAACAGTATACGTGGTATTATATGTGGCCCCTCCAATTGTGGTAAAACAAATGCAATGATCAGTCTGATTGCCGAGAAAAATGGCTCGACATTTAAACATGTATAAGTATACTCTAAGTCATTGAATCAAAACAAGTACAAACTTTTACAGGAAATCTTACCTTCAATGAGGGATATAGGTTACTTTACCTTCGGTGATAATCAAGATGTGATTAAGCCTAATTGTGCTATATAACACTCTATTTTTATCTTCAATGATATCGCTTGTGAAAAGCAAAATAACACACGGGCATATTTTTCTGTGTGTAGGCATAACGATATTGACAGTTTCTGTTTGGGTCAAACTAACAGTAAAATTCCAAAGCAATTAATTCATGACAATGCGAATCTAATTATATTATTTGGGCAAGATGAATTAAACCTAAAACATGTGTCATAAACAAGGTTGCTGAAGTTAATAATGTTCGCTATAGGAAAAGATTTGATGAATATATAATACCATAAACTGCTTACAGTAGTTTAGTAGGTACTGACCTCTTTAGGTATTAACAGCTATCTGTTTATGTAAACAGCTATCTGTTCGAGGTAAACCGGTATCTGTTCAGTAAACCCGCTTTGCTACAATGGATAACAAGGAAATGATATTAAAGAAAAAAATTATTCAGGCTCGTAACATAATACAGCAGAAGTATAACAGTATTAAAACTGCTCGCATTGATAATGAAAGAACATTTGAAAGTACTCATAAACCCTTAATAGAACCTCTAACTGAAATAGTAAATAAAATCAATCCAGATCAAAAAACACCTAAAAAGGAGCCCACCCCTATTCATATTTCCGAGAAATCACGCTACTACCCCCATTGGCTCGCTAGCTCAAGTTCGACGGACTCCAGGATTCACTCCATTAGGTGATTCAAGAAAGGATGCTACTAGCCCACTAGCTCAGCTTCCGTTTTTTCAAACAAATCCTCCTCCAGATCTTCGTACACCATCTTTCTTAGATAGATCTGTTGTAGGAGAGACTAATATTGAGGAAGAAGAACCGCTTAAAGAATTTCTCGAGCAGTATAATGAATTACCTCGTATATACGTTGAACGTGTTATGAGGGATCCTGAAGGTGCTATTCATCACACTTATGAAGTCCACTATGATACCAAAACTGACAAATGGACAATTGGTATATAATCCCGTTACAATTAAAGGAAACGGTATGATTATTAAAGCTGTCACGTATAAAGGGACTCCAGGTTTATATGATCTGCTTGTTATGAATGAACCTAATTTAAATCTAGTAAATTCAAAACATAGAAAAGGTTATACAAGTATTTTAGAAGCTAAATGGACAATTGGTATATAATCCCGTTACAATTAAAGGAAACGGTATGATTATTAAAGCTGTCACGTATAAAGGGACTCCAGGTTTATATGATCTGCTTGTTATGAATGAACCTAATTTAAATCTAGTAAATTCAAAAGATAGAAAAGGTTATACAAGTATTTTAGAAGCTACTAATGTTGTAAGGCGAGATTATGACGTAAGTGGGCAAATACTAGGGAGCCGCAGAAAAAAGTATACACAAATAATCAAACCCTTGCTATCATCATCATCACTCACAACCAAGGGAGGTGGAGCTATGTTTTTTAAGGAATTAACAAACAGGCCGATTAAATATAAATATTGGAATTATGTACATGAACTAATTCGTGATCAAGAGGTATTGTGGGCAGAAAAATTGGCAGGGAATACAGGTATCGTGAATGACATAATATGTATTGTGGAAGAACTGTATGAGGATGGGTACATTGAAAAACGAAACAGCCATTTTTTAAACAGTATAAATGAGAATGCATCGATATCGACATATAACTAAAATGACCCTTGACAAATTTGGAAGTTCACATGTCCAGTATCAATTCAAGAAATTAACCCCTTAGTTTAAACTGATAGATGATAGTTAATTTGATATCGAGAATAGGAGACAGCCATGTTGCCAGCCCCATATATTCTCAAGATGCCATCACTAAGCAATACCATTTATCAACAAGATTCAATTTGGATGGAAACCGTTTGACACAGTTGGTGGACTCGGAAGAAGATGGTGATGCCTTAAGTAAAGGATATCCTGATTTTTGTCTACATGCAGTTCAGAAACCTTTTAAAGAAAGCTTACGCTTATCTGGTGTTGGATCAAAAACTATATCAACTTAAAGAAATTGTGGATAAATTAGTACCATGTCCAAATTACAACTCGTCAACGAATTACATAAACCTGACGAAAAAAATTTAAACGAAGGCGCACAATAATTAGAGGTTTTGATGACCTTTGGCAAGCAGATTTGGCTGAATTTAACACATGTGCCAAACAAAATAAGGGCTATAAATATGTATTTTTGGTTATCGACTATTTTTCCAAACACTTATGGACTAAAGGATTAAAAATGAAAACAGGTCAAGAAGTTACCAAGGCCATGCAAACAATCTCCAAAGAAGGACGGAGACCTACCAATTCTACAATGAGCATTTTACTAAACTGATGCAGAGTTATGGAGTCAATCATTACTCCACCTATAGCACAAAGAAGGCTGCAATTGCGGAACGTGTTATCAGAACCATTAAGGGTGCTCGATATAAGTCATTCAGTCTACAAGGTAAATGCAAATGGATTGCTACAATTGATACCATAACCATGGATTATAACAATCGTCAGCATAGAACTATCGGAATGAAGCTCAAAGATGTCGGTAATCATACAAAGCTAGAGGCTAACACTCATAAAAATATTCGATAGGAATCGATATTCTGTGGGTGATAGTACGAATCAGCAATTTAAAAGTATTTTCGCCAAAGGATACACACCCAATTGGTCTAGTGAACTATTTAAGATTGTGAAAGTTCGCATTACTAACCCCACTACGTACATGCTGGACGACATGAAGGAAAAACCTGTACTGGGAGGGTTTTATGAACATAAATTACAGAAAACAAAGTATCCTGATGTGTATCTAGTAGAAAAAGTGCTTCGATCCAAGAGTAACAAGTTATTCGTGAAGTGGTGGGGTTGAATGGAAGATCATGGATCAATAAGGATGATATTGTTTTATAATACTTAACTTATAATTTGTGAAATAAATTACTTATATTAGTTATATAGTTTGTATAAAAGGATGTACCTCTTAGATGAAATAAAATGCACAAAAAAATAATAGTATTTTATTTTTTAAATATAAATATAACACTTAACGCTATTAATCATTAATTTATAAAAAAAATTTATCAAATTCATTTTGAGAGCATGGTAGTATTTAAATCGATATATTTTTTTAACCACGGCGACTGTTTAAAACGTAACATACGGTGTACTTTTACCAACTTTAATCCATATTTTAAATATACTTTCAAATTTCTGTAATGAATTACATAATTATGTTTAGGATACAATGTCAGCAATAATTTTTTAATTTGGGAATCATATACGGGTACCACATGTTCGTGTGCGAATGGTAAATCACTGTGACTCATATAACTCTATGGGATAGTCTAAATCACACTCGACTATATAGCCAATTTCCGAATTATCAGGATGGTTTATTAAATCTATAGTCTCAAAATTATCAACAAAAGAAATATCGCCGAATGGTAGAAATTCTGACATGGTGGCTCCATATAAATTATTTACGTCGTAGTACATTAAATACACACTTTCGGAAGTAGGATCAAATTTTCTCCCATGTACTTATTGTTAACTTTAGCATATCGATTAGAACATTGAGCCACACCACCCCTAACTCCTCTCTCAATAAACATTATCATATCAATGTCTGTAAATAGTTCTAACTGTAGTTGTGTAATTTTAAGCATAGCATCGCATGCCAAACCGGGGGCTGTATAATAGTGCAGAGGATCAGGTTTATAAGTACTTAAACAAGTTTGTCGAAAGTTTTCGAAAATGTCTGCTAATAGAACGTCCGTTTTTAGACACAAATCCAAGTAATCCCCTAACGATTTAATATTAAATCAGTTCCAAACATTAACTGCATGTGCAAAACTCGCATCACGGATTCCCTCATTAGTGAGATGACTGAAAAACGCTTCTTTAGGAGGGAGTCTGGTATCGCTTAATTTATCCCAAGTATCTAGATATTCATAAGGAAACACACCTTTACGAACTAGTAGCGAAAATTCTTCGGCATTGTTACAATTAGCATGGGTAAGCATTTTTTTACTATTTTCCAAATAGTCTTTTGTATTACTTCCTGAAAGAAATATATTTTTCTTTGTTTATGTGTAGCAGTGAAATCGCACCGGAAACAGTAGCCAATTCGCTAATGAGCAAATGACTATCATAACCTGACAAATTATGAAACACGACTGGTTGAATGCGGGAGTCTTCATAGTTTAGGTTACAATTCTGATGTGATACTCCCCGAAATGCACCACTAAAATGGTTATGATTCCTATCTTTTATATCATAATCAGTAAATGGTTTTCCTCAAATGTGGCAAATCGTGGTGCTTTCAAAGTGTTCAACCTGATTAGGAGTTAAAGTATCCATAGAAATTATTTTATTGATTATTTCGGTAGTCCAATGTGTTTCCTCTATAAAGTCTAAATCGTGATAAAGAATCATTGTATGAACACATCAAGTAGTAAGCAATGCTGAAGGGTATATGTTTGGAGTGAAATATAGTATTATTATCGATGTCCGTTAAATTTGTACACTTTTCCAAAATACTTTCTAAATCTGCATAAATTACAAACGGCACCTTTTCCTGGAATATGAAACTTTTCTGCTTCAGTAGGCAGCTTGACAGAGCATCGATTAAGTTGATCACAGTGAGTGATGTGTTTTTGTAGAACGTGATCTGAAGAAAATGGTTCAAACATCGATAACAAATGAATTTCTTGTGCATCTTATTCGATAGTTGTTTAGAAAAAAGAGCTGATGTATTTTTAATCCACCTGAAATGATAAACATGTACTATTTTTTGTATTAATATCACCCGCAGCTTGATAATTAGCAGAAAGTACTAAAATGTTTATAGGTTCCCTAACACTATTTTGATTTTCACTTAATACAAATGGTAATATACCTTCCCCTGAATGCAAAACAAATTAATGGTGAGGCTGTTTAACTATTCAAACTTTTTGCATGACCTAGTTTAATGGGGAAGGGAATTGAATCATAATTCAAAACATCCTTAAAATGAATCTGAATGATGTTGCACGGGATATAGTACCGAAACAACGACCCACAGGAAGCAATACTCATCGTCATTTTTAACATTCACTACTGCATGCTTTACTGCTCTGAAGTAGGGAACTTTAACGTAAGTTGAATGGCCCCCTCTAAATAGGGCATAGCTATTAATATTCACCTCTAATGTAATACTTCATGTAATGCCCAACCGGAATCCCTTTTGGAAAACTCCTCAAATGTTGTTTGTAATTTATAATAAACGTTTTTATTATACCATTTACGTAAATTGGTCGCAATATTGATGGCATAATTTTTTACGGTAAAAGTCTTTAACTCGATAACGTGATTTTGAAGATAGATAAAATTGCAACTAAAAGGACATTCACCTTGAGCATCGATTGCCTTAGTATTAATTTAACCTTTCGTGCAAAACTATTGTATGCATTTTATAAAAAATTAGAGGGTCCTTGATGTTTGCTATATTGACTATAATTCCCGTAAGTAACCTACCATTAAAACATGAATCTAGAGAGTACCAACTTAATCTTGCGTGTACGCTTTTTAGCGACATTAACATTTCCACTATCTGTTTTCTCTGAAGCGTTCTTTAACTGTTTAACTCTTATAAGATAACACTTTAACAATGATAAATTACTTTCAAGTTTAAGCAAATTTTCGTATGTCTCTAAATAAATTTTATTTTGAACTATATCTTGCAATAGCTCAATATTAGTGTTAATTATACGGATGTGCTTTACAAATTAATTTTTGGTTTTCAACAATGGAATAATACTTCTTGTTAAATTAACAATATCACTACTACTGGGTACACCTTTACTCATAGTTACCTTCAAAACTGTATCCAACACCAAGAAAATGTGAAGCACACGCGCTGTCGATTATGTAGTAATGGAAACAAATATATTTATTATAACTGATATGTAAAAATTAATAATTTAAGTAACTATAGAAGTACTTTAGGAATGCAGTTGCAATTCTAGTCGGGAGTGCAATATACTGACTGGTATAAAACTGCTCCTTATCTTCTTATATCGTAATATAAACCAAGCATTCAAGGTCAAAACTGGTTATAACTTGTTGAAAGAGCTTCAGTGTTCTTAGACAGATGCATAGGTTGCACTTTGTAGAGTTTACTAGGAATATCTATTCACCTTGACATCAATACTGTTGTCATGGCTTATGCTGCATCACCTTAGCTTGTAGAGGTCATAAATTGCACTTTGTGGCGTTTACTAAGAATATGTATTAACTTAACCTTGCTGACAGCATGCGAAATGCCTTTTCGTGTCTAGATTATGGTGCATTTATTAGAGTTCGTCACCTCTGATTGTTCAGGTCGCTGTACGAAACACTTCCACTTGTTAGCAATTTTTATAACTTTAACAGATTTACATGTATATAGTGTTAAAGTTTTATGTGAATACTCATTCATTACCTAGTAGTCACGATGGCTTCAACAAGCAAGAAAAGTAAACTAGCAATGAAAAAAGGCAAACATTCTGCAAAATATCTTGGTGCAACCACGTTTTAGTTACCAGCCTGCAGAACCACTCCAGACACCTTCAAATGAAAATATTCCTGTCATATCTATCAGAGATGGTGATGCGGAGGATTTTTCACGATATTTTGAAAAGTAAGTATACGTTACTTAAATGAGTTTCCATTTTCTAATTTATGTATTGACTAACACATCACTAATGTAATTTATTACCTTTCTAGTACTACACCGGCAACAACAGTTGTCACACCGCAACAACCACCATTACCACCGTCACTTTGCCAAATCTAATATGGAGGGAAAAATCTATCCCTCATACAACGGGATGATGACCAGGAGGGCCTTGCAACATCTCCATCAACACATCTTACTCAAGGCCCTTCGACATTGAAAGAATTTATGGCGAAGAGCGTGAGATGGTTACATCAAATTTTGGTAGAATACACAAACAATGAGGTGTCGGGAGTCGCTCGCGTTAAGCAACTAACTGTGGAGTTAGTTCAGGCTAACCAACAGTTAGAAAAAATTAGAATAAGCAGAGCAAAAACAGAAAACGTGCTGCGTACGTTAGAGGACTTCGATGTAAATATTTAAATTAATGTGTATAGTGTAGTGTAGTCAATTTTTTTTAGATGTGTGAATAGTTTTAAATTAGTGTATGTAAGTAAGAAGTTTTTGCATAATTTGTTTAGTATAGTATTTTTTTTGTAGAATTTATTGTAGTTATAAGTATTTTTTTATGTTTTAATAAATAATTAAATAAAAGTTAAACTTTTTTGGGTTATTATTTGTCTTAAAAATTTTACTACCGCTAAAAACATCCTTGTATTATTATTATTGGAAATATACATACATATAATTCATATTTCGAGTTTTCATGAAAACAGTGCATAGGTACATAGAAATTTTACTACAGCTAAAAAAATGTGAGCGATAGTTCAATTTGTGCAAGAAAAGTGAAATGATCTACGTTAAGGAAACAGTTAAAAACATTTGGAAGGCTGACTTACTCATGCAATCATGTACAAATGTATACATCAAAGTAAAGCAGTAATTTTTTGCAAATTTTAAGTGCGTGTTGCGGTACAAACTTATTTATTGTGAAATATCATGCGTATAAAGAAAGAGTGAAAATATAGTACGGTTAAAAGTGAAATAAAGCTTGCGTTGGATATAAGTCAAAACAGTTCCCAAAATCATGTAAATCTGAACACTTTACGGCATGTGTTTATGCAATACAAATGACATAATTGCATTCATACATTTGCAAATCCCCTTTAAAAATTTTAATGTGAATTGGTGCCTAAGATAAATATAGAATGTTCGCATTCACACCTGCATACAACGATTTCCCACAATTCATGGAGCAGTAATATCCACGCTCCATCGAAAACTGTAAATTTAAAGTCCTAATCAAACTAAATTAAAAAACAAGTAATGTTTTAAGTGCTGTTTGTTGTTTCAAAATTGAATTGGTTAATTTAAGGCTCATTTTGATACATTTATACATGAAATGGATAAATTGCATGCATGTGTTTCTTCTGAGCTTACGTAAGTACAAAAAGTTGTGTTTTAAGTGCTCTTTGTTGTTGAAAAACGGAATTGGTTAATTTAAGAGTCGTTTTTTAAAAATTTGATAAATTTATACATAAAATTGATAAATTGCCACTTATAAAACACAACTGCGTTGAAAAAAAATTTTTTTCTGAGAATTAGGTGCAAGATTTAAATTTTCAGGATCGCATCTTCTGTAGTACTTTATTTGCATCCTCCCTCACATCCCCTCCTACACCCTGAGAAAACGGACATCCACATCGAGTCGTCTTTTATCTCTTTCCATAGTTATGCGCACATATATCTTTACTTACATCAAACACCTTCAAACATACATCACTTTTATAGTTCAAATACACGTCTATCGTTTACACAACAATAATTGCAATTATTCATTCCATTCTAGAACAATACTTGTATTTCAAGTTAAATATAATATTACATTCATACTGATAATACTATATGGGCAATGCATTTTGCACTTGCAAGCTTTTTACTCATTACGAGTATAATCCATTTAAAATGGGTTGTATTAAATTAAATTAAAACCGCTTTGACTGGGCACGAGCATTTAAAATGCAAGTAATTTATCGCTTTCGCAACCCCAAGAACTTAATTTTGGATAATCAATCCCTATATACTACATTTCTAGAAAAGCACAAAATCCATACTGCTCAACACTCCAGTATTTTCCCTAGAAATCCAGCAGTTATCGGAACAAGGAGATTGAAATTCACAAAAAGTAACCAGGGAGGTTGGGTTGTTCATCTATACAAAATAGCATAGAAGACATGCCACGCCATCCACCATCACTCATTCTAAGCGACGGCGCTGAAAAAGGCACCGCGTCACATCACAAGTACAAGTACAGTAAATGAAAAACGGGGAAGATGTAAAGGAACTCGTACGAACTGCTTTATACTGAATAAGTTCGCCAGTAGTCGTCGAACTTATGTTATTATGACAAAAGCGCCTCAGAAGCGCACGTCAAACACCTGAAAGACGTTACTATGGATTGCTCTTCAATTAATCACAAACAACAAACCAATAAACACCGAGAAACGTTTGTAAGGTTTACATGTCAAAAATTCTACATTAGCGAAATGTTTCAAATACTGGATACCGGCCCCATTCATGAAAACCCGAAAGCGTCCTCGTATTGCTCCCTGGAGTTCCCAATTATATGAATAAAAACTAACCAAGGAACTGCCTTAAACGTACTCATTCTACCGCCCAGACAACATCGGTGAGGATAGAACACAGATCAGGCGACCAACATCCATTCCAAGAACTCTTCACCAAATAGAAACAACAGTAAGGAATTATTCACCGCTTAGACCACCGAACCGATGCCAAAAAAGGAAAGCAGACGTGTCAAAATATTCCTACGCACAGAACAGAACCAAATCAAGGCGAGTGGACCGCATAGGGAAGTTGGTCTCATAGCCGGTACGAGAGTGTAACCCTATCTCTACCGATACCAAATGCTCTTAGGAGTTATTGGATTGCATGATCTTGTCCGTTAAGGATACTCACACATACACCGAAAAATTAAAAGTTTTTACAAGTACACACCACGTGAAAGGACTTGTCGCATTTACAACGCTAACCGATCAAGAAGGCGATTTAAAATCTTCAATCATAGACCCTTATGCGCGTAAAAAGTTCCATCCGTAATCACTTTTGCCCTTTAGATATTTCTTAAAATAACCAAGACACTGAAATGGAAAAACTGAAAAAAAATCATTTTATCCGATACCTGAAATTGAAGTAACACAATATTACGAAAAGCGCATCCTTTTTGCTTCGGTCCTAACCGAAATACCCCACAAAACTTACAAAATTGGGATACAATGTACACACTTATTTCATTTTGTCAAGTAATCAGGTGTCTTTAGCCGAAAACAGATAATGAAACAGGTAATGTAAAGGGTTTTTCGGTGGTGGCAGGTGAAGCCTACCCTCAACGGGCACCAATACAAAAATTAATATTCGTTTGGAAATGTTTTATTTATTCTAATTTTAATTAACGGTGTTATTTTATTATTTTGTAGGACCACTCCTGAACGGGTTGCGGACAGCGGTTGTTCGCTCCAAGGGTTGAAAACGAATTCGGGTGCCACTCAAAGATAAGATATTGTCCAGGAGGCCTTTAGGTCCAATCCTGAACGTGTACGGTTTCGAAACGGCTGCTCTAGGTGCTACAGTAGAGGAAAAATTCAGGGTATTCCCAGCGGTGGAAGACAAAATTAATTCCGACGGACGGCGGAAAAAAAAGCTGACAAAAGTGACAGGTTCTCCTGACAAACAAAGT
Organism: Vesta saturnalis; assembly: GCA_036346205.1. Classification (NCBI taxonomy): domain Eukaryota; kingdom Metazoa; phylum Arthropoda; class Insecta; order Coleoptera; family Lampyridae; genus Vesta; species Vesta saturnalis. The sequence continues at coordinate 328,818 of JARFJB010002026.1, read as the reverse complement.
CCTTCCCCAATGGTGGACGATGAATGAATGATTGTAATAAATACGAACTCTTTTTGAACCTAACCAGATTACAGCGGTTGAAATCTAAATAAACGACTATCAGTAGCATATTTTCTACTATTTGTATTAAACTAATTAATATATAACTATAGAGCGAGTATCTATTAACTTAAATTAGATTAATTAATTTAAACCTCTCTTTACCTCATACTCCTTAATAAAATGCAGCTTTGACTATCCAATAAAGCAGTGAGAATGAAAAAGACAAAGGATCATCAGCGCCATTTGCCTATATAACATCGGGATGGTCGTAGGGGGGTACTGAGTGGAATTACACATTTTTATATTTACAGGCAGACGCATCAAGAGATATTTTAATTAAAATTAAATTAGCTAATGGTTTAATACTTATTTTGATATTCCTAAATCATTGATCATAAAATACGGATCGACTGATATAAAATTTTGCCACTTTCTACCAGAAAAAAATATATATCCTATTTAACTGGTTAATTAATAATTAATTACACTTATATCAAATCAAAATCACAAAATTACAGAAGCTAGTTACTGTTTTACACATCTGTCGGCGTTTTCATTATTTAAAATATACAAAATTTTATACCATGGCAAGTAGATTACATTCTATTACTATCTTAAAGTCATTTGGCCAACATTATAGACATAACTTTAATTTTTATTTCGGAAGTGATTTCGTGATCTTTGTTTTCTTTATAATTACAAAATTAAATTAATTTCTTAACGGCATTTGGAGATGGGAAAATTATATTAGTATATTCGTATCTTTTTTACACATAATGTTTCACGGTCAAACTTTCATTATTTAAAAAAGCAATTCTAAGAAATAAATGAATAGATTTACAAGAACGGTGTTAGTTATTAATTACTTTGTTAGTTTAAAACTCTATTACTTATATTTATCGGGTTTCAAGTTCTACCTTTGAATGCTTCGGAGTACTGATCTCTAACTAATATGAGTATAAAATGCTTTGAATGTAATTTTCCGTTCAAAAGATACGTTTTGATACAGAATAGATTATTATTTGTCAAGCTTTAATTGCGGGATAAAATAAAATTTGTGTTGATGGTTAACGGTTAAATCTGTTAAACATTTAAGTTTTATTTATCATGCCAAATTTTATTTTGCATACGCAAAACTTTAACATTATTTTCTTTGTCATTCGTTATGCTTTAGGGCGTAATTATTTATAGTACTAAATTCAATTCTAATCAATATTTGGCGATTGCTATATTAATTACATTTACGGATTTAATTTCGGTTTTTGTTAAACACGGGACGTTTACACTTCTCACACAATGGTGCAACTTCCGTTGTACTCTATTATCGTAGAAAGAGAAACTAATGTTCACAGTAAAACTAAAACACTTTTGAACAAAAACCATTTAAAATACCACATTATCGTGTAGTATCTTATAGATACTAGATTTACAAGCTTAAAATATTGTAAAGAATGCTATGCTGATCACAATGTTAGATATCAGCCCAGTTTTGCCTCACTGTCGTTTTTTCAGCCTTGTTGTCCTCCGATGGATATCTTATCACTCAAATATTTACATTTACTGAATAAACTATAAGTAACGTATTTAGTAGTAATAAAATTACTAGAATCAAAAATGTCCTCTACTTTACAAATGTCAATGATTAGTTGTAACCCTTATGCAAGTCCACCATTTTATAAGCACTTACTGACCTCAAGACGCTATCTGTAAACGCTACCCAGTTAATTTGTGTGGGTACTATATGCGGTATATGAAGTTTTTCGGGACATATTTTAAAATTTAATAAAGATTTTAAATAACCACTAGCATTCTTTGCGATCACTATACTGACCTAATTTAATGAAGTAAACAATGTAAGTTATGCAGTCGTTGAATCCTGAGATTCGTTTAATGACTTGATATTATTTGAGTTACTGTTTACGGACTAAATTGTCGAATTGCCACTTTTAGCCACTTTAGCCACTTTTTGCGGAAAGCTAAGCCAAGCTAAGCCACAGACGAGGGCCTCAGCACGATGTAGGATGCAAATCAACCGAAAATTTTCATAAAGAACGCTCTCAAAATCGATAATAAAAGACCAAAGGCGCCACTATAATCAAAACCTATTTTTAGAAACAATTATAGAATCGATATATAAAAATGTGACTACAAAACATGAAAATAACAAACCCAGATGGTTAAGATGGTAACTAAAATTCAAATTCAAATCTAAAACAAATGAGCTTTCGTGTGTGCGTGTGTGTGCGTGTGCGCGAGTGTGCGTGTGTGCGTGTGTTCGTGTGTGTGTGTGTGTGTACGCGTGTGCGCATGTGCGCGTGTGCGACAGTGCCTGAGCGCGTTCGTGTGAATGTACGTGTGCCTGAGTGCGTTTGTGTGTGTGTGCGGGTGTGCGTTTGTGAGCGTGTGCGCGTGCGTGCTTGTGTGTTTATGTATGCGCGTGTTCGTGTGTGCGTGTTTGCGTGTGTGCGTGTGTGCGTATGCTAGTGTGCACATGTGTGTGTATGCGTGTGTGCGTGTATGCGTGTGTGCCTGTGTGCGGTTGTGCGTTGTGCGTATGGGCGTGTATGCGTGTGTGCGTGTGCGCGTGTGCTCGTGCATGTGTGCCAGTGTGGGTGTGTGCGTGTGCGCGTGTACGCGTGTGCGCATGTGCACGTGTGCGGTAATGCCTGCGAGCGTTTGTGTGCGTGTGTGCGTGCGTGTGTGGGTGTGTGCTTGTGTGCGTGTATGTGTATGTACGTGCGTGCGCGTGTGCGTGTGTGCTTGTGCATGTGTGCGTGTGTGGGTGGGTACGTGTGCGCGTGTACGCGTATGCGCATGTGCACGTGTGCTGTAATGCCTGTGTGCGTTTGTGTGCATGTTTTTGTGCGTGTGTGCGTGCGTGTGTGGGTGTGTGCTTGTGTGCGTGTATGTGTCTGTACGTGTGTGCGTGTGTGCGCGTGTGCGTGTGTGTGTATGCGTGTGTGCCTGTGTGCTTGTGTGCGGATGTGTGTGTGTTCATGTGTGCGTGTGTACGTATGTGCGGTTGTGCGTGTGTGCGTGTGTGCTTGTGTGTGTGCACGTTGTGCGTATGCACGTGTTTGCGTGTGTGCGCGTGTGCGTGAGTTCGTGTGCGCGCGTGTGCGTGTGTGCATGTGCGCGTGTGCGGTAGTGCCTGTGTGGGTTTGTGTGTATGTGTGTGTGTGTGTGTGTGCGTGTGTGCGTGTGTGCGTGTGTGCGTGCGTGTTTATGTGTGTGCGTGTGTGCGTGTGTGCGAATGTGCGTGTGTGCTTGTTGCGTGTGTTCATGTGTGAGTGTGCGTGTGTGCGAGTGTACGTGTGTGCGTGTGTGCGTGTATGCCCCTGTACGTGTGTGCGTGTGTGCGTGTGTGCTTGTGTGCGTGTGCGTTTGAGCGTGTGTGCGTATGTGCGTGTGCAAGTGCGTGCTAGCGAGTGCGCGTGTGAAGGTTTGTGCGTGTGTGGGTATGAGCGTGTGTGGGTATGTGCGTGTGTACGTGCGTGCGTGTGTGCGTGTGTGCGTGTGTGCGTGTGTGCGTGTGGGCATGTGCACGTGTGCGGTAGTGGCTGTGTGCGTATGTGTGTATGTTCGTGTGCGTGTGTGCTTGCGTGTGTGCGTGTGTGCGTGTGTGCGTGTGCGCGTGTATGCGTGTGTGCATGAGCACGTGTGGGGTAGTGCCTGTGTGGGTATGTGTGTGTTCGTGTGTGCGTGTGTGCGTGCGTGTTTATGTGTGTACGAGTGTGCGTGTGTGCTTGTGTGCGTGTGTTCATGTGTGAGTGTGC